>CAUYRT010078936.1:0-12951 GCA_963574885.1 Lepilemur ruficaudatus
GCTGGGACTGCAAGCATGTGCCACCATGCCCGGCTAAGTTTTTCTATATATATATATAGTTGGCCAATTAATTTCTTTCTATTGTTAGTAGAGATGGGGTCTCACTCTCGCTCAGGCTGGTTTCGAACTCCTGACCTTGAGGGATCCACCCGCCTCGGCCTCCCAGAGTGCTACGATTACAGGCGTGAGCCACTGCACCCGGCAAAAAAAAATTTTTTTTGAGACAAGGTTTCACCCTGTCACCTGGGCTGGAGTGCAATGGTGTCATTGTTGCTCACTGCAACCTCAAACTCCTGGGCTCAAGTGATCCTCCTGTCTCAGCCTTCCAAGTAGCTGGGAATACAGGCACATGCCATGACATCTGACTAATTTTTCTATTTTTCATAGAGATGGGGGTCTTGCTCTTGCTCAGGCTGGTCTCAAACTCCTGACCTCAAGCAATCCTCCTGTTTCAGCTTCCCAGAGTGCTAGGATTACAGGCATGAGCCACTGTGCCCAGCCTTTTAAAACTTTTTTAAATTAAAAATTAATTTAAAAACAACACCACTTCCAACCCCTTAGAGTTCCCCATATCTTCCTGAAGCCAAACATTATCCTGATTAGTTTTGCTAGTTTTGAACTTTGTAAAAATGGAATCATACTGTATTATAATAGGCAGAATCACGACCCCAAAGATATCCATATGTCCTAATCTCCAGAATCTCCGAATATGTTATGTTGCACAGCATAAGGGACTTTGTAGATGTGATTAAATTGAGGACCTTGAAATAGGGAGATTATCCTGGATTGTTTGGTGGGCCCAGTGTAATCCAGGCAAGGGGGAGGCAGAAGAGGTCAGAGTGATGTGCTATGAGAAGGACTCCACCTTCTGTAGCTGGCTTTGAAGATGGAGGAAGGGGCCATGAGCCAAGGAGTATGGGCAGCCTCTAGAGGTGGAAGACACAAGGAAACAGATTCTCTCCTGGAGCCTCCAGAAGGAACGCAGCTCTGCTAGAGCTTTGACGTTAGCCAGTGGGATCCGTGTCAGACTTCTAACATACAGAATTGTAAGATAATAAATTTGTGTTGTTTCAAGCATAAATGTGGGGTCATTTGTTACAGAATCAGTGAGAAATGAATATGAGTATTTACTCTTTGCATCTGGAATCTTTCACTCAACATTTTGTTTGTACTACATAATATTCTATTACACAAACATTCCACATTTTATTCATACTGTTGAAGGACATTTGAGTTGTTTCCAATGTGGGCTATTATGAATAGTGCTGCTATGAACATTTTTGCACATGTCTTTCGGCTAACATTATGTACGTATTTCTGTTGCACAGATACAGGAATAGAATTGCTGGGTTGTAGGGTATGAATATATGGTAGCTGCTGTGATGCATCCCTGACTGTCCTTCAGGACAGAAGGACCTAGTCCCCCAGCTGCTGCTAGCTGGCAGTCCCAGCTGCCAGGCCTCAGCTGAAAAGAGCTCTTTTGGCTGAGGTCACTCACATTTCACGGGGCAGCCTGAATGACTGGTTGATGTATGGAGGTGGGTGGATATGAAAGTCCCTTCCCCTGCTGACACTCAGAATCGCTTTGGAGGGTCACCCTAGATTCAAAGCTCTTCAGGGGTCAGAGGAGGCTTTTGCAGAGATGACATCCCAACCCAGCTTCTCCCTGTCTCCAACCCTGCTGCCTTCCCTTTTCCTCAGCTGTTGATCCCGCGAGCACGCCCTAATCAACTTCCTGCATGTCACTCTCGTCTTGGGATCAGCTGCCTGGAAACACAACCTGCGACAACAGCCTGTGTTCAGCTTTCGTGGATATTATCAAGCAGATTTCTAAGGTGGCTGCCCTGATGTGTATTCCCACCAGCAGTGTGGGAAACTGAAACAGTTCCAGTTGCTCAACACTCTTGCCAACATTAGGCATTGTCTTTTTTTAAAAACCACTCAGGTGAGTAGGTAGTGGTACCTCTTGTGGTTTTAACTTGCATTTCTCTTATGACTAAAGATGTTGGGTACCTTGTTCCATGTTTATTGGATCATTTGGATATCCTTTTTTTTTTTTTATAATTTCCTGATAAAGTCTTGTTACCCACTTTTCTACAGATTTGGGTGCCTTTTTCTTGTGGATCAGCAGGTGTTCTTTCTATATTCTAGGCAAGTCTTTTGGTAGGTATATTGCAACATATATTCTGAGTTGGATATGCTGGGAGTACCTCAACAGTACCAGCACATGGTGGGTCCCCACAAAAATGAGTTACATGAGTTACATGCTTGAGTCTGAAAACTCCTTTAAGGAAAGACTGCTTGGATAGGTGAAACCGTGTATGATTTTAAAGAGAATAACTGGTTATAGGAATTGGTTCCAAGGAAGGGTTAACAGAACCTTAAAGAGAAAGGCACAGAATATGGTAGCACATCCTCAAACTTCGCCACTCTTGGCCAGCAGTTTTAAGCCACAAACATTCAAACACTCAGCTTCTTAAAGATAATTGTAGATTAATATTCGTTCATTCAAAAATGTCCATGGAAGATGTCAATGGGCCAGCCTGTTCCAGGCGCTGAGAAGCCAGCTGTGAAAAAGACAAAATCCTTGCTTTCAGGAGATCCAGAAAGAGAGATGACAACAAGTAAACAAAATAAAATAATTTCAGGTAGTGAGACGTAACTTGAAGGAGTCGGGCTTGGAGGGAAGGAGGACGACGGGGTGGATCCAGCGATTCCCAGGCCAGGACGCAGGGAAGGTCCCTCCCCGGCCCCGCCTCCATCTTTGCATACGCCTCCTGATTGGCCGGCGACGGCCGGCCCCACCTTGCGGAGCGGAGCTCTGGAGGCTGCAGGCTGGCCCGGCCAAGATGCAGCGGCGGCTCCCGGTGTCGCCGGGTGGGCCTGGGGCAGTGCGTGCCGGAGCCGGGCTGGGGGCGCCCGTCGCGGCACCCGCGCGTTCCTAGCGCCCCAGATCTGCCTGCGGGCCCGGGCCCTCCCTGCCGCCGTCCCGGCCGCCGTCCCCACCCCTCCGCCCTTTGTGCAGCCGCCGCCCGGCGCCCGGGGCTCCGCGGGACCCCAGCCCGGCCATACCGCTGGGGCGCGCCAGGCCCCGCGTGGGCTCCCGACCGGCAGCCGATGGCGAAGGGGCGCGGCGCGAGCGGGGGCGCTGCAGCCGGAGTCCGCGACGCGGGAGGCCCGGCCCGCCTCCGTCGCATTGTCCCGGGCCCCGCGCCCCGGCCCTGAGCCGCGCCGCCGCAGCACCCACCCGCCGCCCGCCGCCCGCCGCCCGCGGGCCATGCGGAGAGCCGCCGGGATGGAGGACTTCTCCGCAGAGGAAGAGGAGCCCTGGTACGACCAGCAGGACCTGGAGCAGGGTGAGCGCCGGGGTGACCAGGGCAGGAAAGTGGGGTGAGCCCCGCGACCCCTGTCCGCTACTCCATTGTTGAGTAGTATCATCCGGGAAGGGCTGGGCTGGACTGGACCAGGCGCGCCCGACTCCGAGGAGTGATGCGTTTGGAGAACAGGGACGTGGAGAGAGGGGGCGTTGCACGGGAAGCCGCGGCCCGGACTGGCAGAGACCCGCAAAAGTAGGGGGCGGCCTTCCAATTATTTCCCCGGACGACAGAGCATCAGTCATCCAGCTCGCCCACCCCATCCTAGAGGCAGCAACCGCCCGGCTGCCCCTGGCATTGTTAGGAACTCAAGTCTTGGCGCGGAGTCTCCGGAGGCCGAGAGATGGCTTGCTGGCTATGTTTTGCTGGAAGGGTTGCGTGTGTGGAGAGGGAAGTTATCTCATTCCAAACGCAGCAGCACCCGTTCCTGCCCGGATTTATGAGCTCTAAGACTCCCAGAAAGTTTCCCCAACTCGCTTCCTACCCAGGGAGGAGCGGTTCAGGGACCACGCTGGTCAAGAAGCGGAAAGCGGGGTCTCCAACCTGCCTTCACCAGGGGGAAGTCCTAGCCCTTCCCTTCCCGGCCCTCTTCCAAATGGCTCATGGTTTGAAGGGCAATGGGGCGGCGATTCCGGACAGCGTGCCCGATTAGAGCCCCAGTAAAGAGAGAGCCACCTCCACCACCACCCCCATCTGAGGGCAGAAAGGGCGACTGGTAGGGGGTTAGAAGCTGGTGATGAGGTGGCCTAAGTGACGTCACTGGGAGTAGGGGGCGGGGCTGTTGGGACGGGAAGGAGGAGGAGGCCAGTGGGAGTGGAGTCAAATCCTCCCTCTCCTACCACAAGATGCCTCATTCTTGAACGGTCAGAGCTGCTGGCCGAGAGGAACCATGACTAGGGAAAATGACCTTCCCAAAGTCGCCAGCAAGCCTGGGGGCATGGTGGGGGGTATAGATACAAGTCTGGTGCAGTTTGTGCCATCATGCCCTGCTGTGGTGTGCTCACACTTTGGTCCCCAGAGGGATGGCTTTACCCCGATGTGAGAGACGTCTCCTCAGATCCCAGAGCCTTTGTTTCCTGGCCCTGACCCACTTTCCCATGCAGCCAAGATTCACTGGCAGATGAGGCTCTGTGCTTGTGCTCGGGACTGTGGGTTAATCAGAGCCTTTAGGGGACCAGTGTGGGACTGGCAGTTCTGGGCTAGACCCTACTGTGGTCTATGCCCTGGACTCTAGCCTCAGCCTCCCTGCCAGAGTGAGATGCCCTGCCCTGACTTTGGCAACCCCGTCCGTACTGGGCATTACCCCCAAAACTTTTCCACAAACACCTATCGGGCTCCACTTAGTGCCAGACACCATCCTGGGAGCTGGTAATAGTTACAGCCCTGACCCTCAAGGTGCACCCTGGCAGGTGAAAGAGGTGGGCTTGTAACTAAGTGTGGGAACTATAGCATTATGGGCACAGGAAGCAGTGGGGAGGGCTTCCAGGAAGAGGCAGGCTTAGAAGGAAAGATTGGAAGCTGAGTTATTGGGAAAATGGCCCTCAGGAAGGCAGATGCCAATATTGTTGCTGTCTCATTTAATTCCTGCACCCCTAATAAAGGCTTTGACACCGTGCCTGGCCCAGATGTGGAGTAGAGGTGGGAGATGTGCGGCTTCTCAAGAGGGAGAGGTCTCCGAGGTTCCAGCTGGGCTGGGTGGCCATGCTCTGGGGCTGGGTGAGAGATGGGCCCTGCAGGCCCCTACTTCTCTGGCCCTGCTGGTCTGCAGCAGTCAGGCTGGCCCAGCAGCCCCAGTGGTAGCCAGAGTCCAGGAACAAGGAGGGAAACCAGAAATGAGATCATCTCAGAAGAAACCAGAACTTTCTGCCAAAAACCAGATGTCTGCTTGCCATGGGCCAGGTTCTGTGCTGAGCCTGGGGACATAGTTTCTACCCTCAGGAGACTCTGCATTACATCAGAGGAAACAGAAATGGGCTGAAACTGACAATGTGCCGGAGTGTGAGGGGTTCTGCAGCTTTCCACCCCGCCACAGTGAGAACAGAGACTCAAGTGTATGCAGAGGCCTCTTGGAGCTGGAGGGCAGAGAGCATCTCTCCAGGCAGAGGGAGGAAAGAAAGAAGGGAGGGGAGCAGGCAGGCATTTCAGGGGAAGGGACGCTTGTACCAGGACATGGAGGGACATGAGAAGACTAGAAAGCAGGTGGTGGGAGACTGGAGGAAGTCCCAGGCATAGTTACCCCGGGGCCTGGTATGGGGACCTGGATGGTGGGATGGAGCTGGCACCAAAGTCCAGCTACATTGGGGATCAGGCGGCTGTTGTGTCCCCCTTCCCAACGCCCAATCCCCAAATTATCGTCTGCGCTGCTGTTGCCTGATTGTCCTGAGTGGTCCAGGAAGTGGTTTTCTCTGCTAGCCACCTGGTCTCCCCTCCCCCGTCCTAAGGGCAGGTCCCAACTTCGCTTTCTAGAAGCTTGGCCATAGAGATCCTATTTGACTTTGGTGCTCTGTCCCGGTGGAGGGGAGCAGTCGGGACACGTGAGGTCCTAGATTTTCACTGTGTTCTCTCTGCCTACTGCCACAAGCACCTGTAAAAATAGAAAAAGCCATTAATTATTAAGCACTGACACTCTCTCTCTGCCCACCTCCCTCCCCCACCTTGGGCCAGGCATGGCAGGCCCTGTGGATACCTCTTTCCAGGCTGAGAGATGGCTCCTGAGTCACAGATTTGTGTCCTGGGACCCGCCGCTCTTGCCCTGCCTAGGTTGACCTTGGGTCCTCAGCCTCAGGAGAGCTGTGACATGGCAGTGCAGGGAGCTCCTTCCTCCCGCAGGTTACCCCAAAGGTGACCTGACCCTGATTCTGCAGACCCAGAGTTCTTGATAATCGTGCCCTGGAGGCTAGGGGATAGGGGACGACAGCCCGGCAGAGTGGCCAGGCGGTAACTCGGATCCTCCACCTGGAGCCCACACGCCCTACCTTTGTCTCCTCTTCCCTATGCGGACTCCGTCCCTTTCCCATCCTGCTCTGCAGTCTGTCATCGCCCAGCCAGTGAGGGGCCATGGGATTTAGAGGTTTCTTTTCAAAGATGTCCCCTCATCCCTTCTCAGGCCTCTGGGGCATGCTTCACATAAAACCACTAAAGCCCCCTGAAGGAGACCCCAGAAAGCCCCGTTGTCCAGGCAGGGGAGGTGCCAGCCCAGACTCCGTACGTTCCCCAGCTTGGTGTAGTGTGACCATTAATCCAGCCGGGGTGGGCTGTTAGTTGCTCCGCTTCTACTTCCTGCCTCTACTTCCTGCCTCGCCGACTCCCCCTTCTGCTGCCAGACCTCCCTCCCGGAGCCTGGAGCCTGGAGCAGGCACCAGCCCTCAGCTCTCAGCTAGGTGGTGTCCTCGCTCAGCACTTGGCTCTGCTCAGTCCCCTGCACTGCAGCTTCTCCACTCTTCCCATGGTCCCCATGCCAGCTGTGGCCAGCTTAGCTTGCACTGTGATCCAGTTTTCCTGAAAGTCTGAGCTGCTGCCCCTCCACCCCCACTCAGCTTCTATTGTGTTTTCTCTTCCTCCCCATCTCTGAATCACCAGGCGGCCCAGGTCCCATTCTCTACCTTCGAAGGGCAACCTTCAACATCCCTGGTTTATAGTGTAGTATGTACCGCTGGGCCTGCCAGGGCTAGGAGTATACACACAGCCCAGACACTCGCCTGGAAGGAGGGCATGGCGTTGCATTGCACTGGGCCTTTCCTCCCTCCGCCTCTGTGGCCTTGGACTCTAGTTAAGCTGCAGGGGCTCCACGCAGGCCGCCACGTGAAGCGTGTCCCCTGATGCCACTGCAGGGGGAGGAATCAGTAGCAGTGGCCTCTTCACAGACCACCTAACAGTTTCCAAGGGGGAAACATTTAGCAGGGTGGCCCTCTGTTCCTTCTCACGTATACCTGAACTACTGGATCCAGTTTGGAGTCGAGCTGAATGCCTGCCATCCCATTAGGGAGACTGGGAAGATGGTGTGGCGCTCTCGTCACGAACCGTGGGCGGTTCCAGTTACTGCTAAGCACAACGTCACACAGGGCTGTGGTTCAACAATCTTAACATCCGACTTCACGCTTCGTAGACGCCTCCAGACTTTCCCACCTTATACTTAATCCCTGCAGCAAGTGTCCTCATTCTCTTACTAGGTTTATGGTAGGTAACTAGTTTTTCTTGGCATCCTCATCAGAAAGCTAATTGTTCAAGGCTAAAGGGTACCTGTGATACATAATTTAGTTTTTTTTGACGGCTGAGGTAGGTGTTTGGGGAAGCTGCTTTCGGTTTTCCAGGCTAAGCTGTGGCGGCCTTGCGCTGGGATAGCAGCTTCACACACCGTCTCCAGATGACAGCCGGGCACCAGGCCCTCCTCTGGCTCAGGCCCAGCCTGGAGGCTCCACTCTGGCTGTTTCCAACCTCACCTCTGCGTGCCGGGCAGTCTCCGGGTTTGCTCCTGTCAGGCAGCTTGGCTTTTTGTCCAGGCCTAGTGGCTGGTCAGGCCCCTCTGGCTTTCAAAAGGTGACTCAGTCCTGCCCCCAGCTTGGCTGAAAGAAAGCCCGAGGCTCTGCCCACCAAGAGGAAGACTGCCACCCCAGACCTGTCCGATGCGTAGCAAAGCTCTCAGCTGAAACGACTGTATTTAGGAAGCTTGCCCAGAGGGAGTATATAGAGCCCATCCATCCTCTGGGGACCCTAGAACTATCAGTATGTGTAAAAAGGGAAGCAGGAAAGAGCTGAATCCCTGGGCCACATCATACCAGCCCCAGCGGAGCTGCCTTTATGCATCTTGATCTGGATTTACAGCGCCATCCTAGATGGAGAGCTGTTTAAGAAACAGCCTCACAAAGTGAAAAAGACCAACACTTTCCTGGACGGTCTTTTGGCAGAATGAATCAAAAAGGCCTACCCTTTGTCCCGTGTTTCTGTTTCCAGGAAAGTGACCTAAGGAAACAGGCAATGATTTGCCCAAGTGTTTTTGTACAATGAAGTTAATTACAGTTTCATTTTTAATAGAGAAAAAATTGAAAGACACTCTAAAGGTCCAACACTAAGTTCTATTCAGGGACAGTTATGTAGATGCCTGTATACAATAGAATATTTTGCAGCCACTAAAAATGATCATATAGATTTATGTTGACAAAAAAAGCTACCCATGCCGTATTGATAAATTCAGGTACTGAAAAATGTGATTCTGTTTACACAAAATTATATCTATAGGTGTTTAGAGCACAGAGAACTGTTTGGAATGATGGCCATCAAATGTTAACAGCATCTTTCTTTAGGTGGTATATTTCCTTTTCTTTCTTCTGCTCCATTTCTCCCAGGCCCCATACAAAGAATGTAATTTTAATTACTTACGAATGACGTTATTCTTTCATAACCATTTCAGGCCATGTCCATTTGTTTGTGGAATTCCCAGCTATAGATCTAAGGTTGTATACAAGGTATATTTTCAAGTAATTTTTTTATCATGACTTTCTAGTCTTTATGTACTTTTTTTTTTACATCATGCATGCCTTAAGAAAAACATTAAAGCTATTCAGGGCTGAGCACTATGGCTCATGCCTATAATCCCAGCGCTCTGGGAGGCCAAGGTGGAAGGATTGCTTGAGGCCAGGAGTTCGAGACCAGCCTGGGCAACATAGCAAGACCCCATCTCTACAAAAAATAAAAAATATTAGCCAGGCACAGTAGCACATGCCTGTAGTCCCAGCCACTCGGGAGGCTGAGGCAGGAGGATTATTTGAGCCTAGGAGTTCAAGGCTACACTGAGTTATGGTTGTGCCATTTCACTCCAGCCTGGGTGACAGAGTGAGACCTTGTCTCAATAAGAAATAAATAAATAAGAGCACAGTCTTGTGAAACTTGGCCAGAGCTTGCTCTAAGGATCTCTTTAAGGACTTGCTCTCTAGCACCAGTCTCAGTCTCTGGATTAAGCTAACTAAATCTTTTTTTTTAACAGCTTTATTGAGATTTAATTCACACACAATACAATTCGCTTATTTAAAGCATACAATTCAATGGTTTTCCTATATTCACAGAGTTGTGTAACCATCACCACAATGAGTTTTATAATATTTTTATCACCCTGCCTAACTCTTTTTTTTTTTTTTTTTTTTTTGAGACAGAGTCTTACTCGGTTGCCCAGGCTAGAGTGCCGTGGTGTCAGCCTCGCTCACAGCAACCTCAAACTCCTGGACTCAAGGGATCCTTCTGCCTCAGCCTCCCGAGTAGCTGGGACTACAGACATGTTGCCACCATGCCCGGCTAATTTTTTCTATATATTTTTAGTTAGCCAATTCATTTCTTTCTATTTTTAGTAGAGACGGGGTCTTGCTCTTGCTCAGGCTGGTTTCAAACTCTTGATCTTGAGCGATCCTCCCGCCTCGACCTCCCAGAGTGCTAGGATTACAGGCGTGAGCCACTGTGCCCGGCCCTGCCTAACTCTTTTTAGAAATGAAGGAAATAATAAATATATTTAATATGTATATGTGTGGTGGCAGGGGTTGTATCCATGCCAAATGTCTAGGTACCGTCGCACAACTCAGACCCACAAGAAGTTTTAGCGATTTCAGGGCCTGCCGCTTCCTTCTGACCCCTTCCCCCACCATCCCCAACATCCCCTAAAAACAGGACAGATTCTCTCCCAGCCTTTCTGATGGGTGCTCATTTACCTTTTGCTGGGGTGAGGGAGGGGAGGTCCCAGTCCTACAAGGTACAAGAACTAGGGCTACTGGAGGAGGACAGTCTTGCTGTCCAAGGAAAGTAGAAGGTTTGAGAAAAGAACACATGTTACTAGTATTGAATGGTACCCTACTGGGGTAAGGATACCTGAATCTACTCCCAGCATGGCCATAGACCAAATAGTGGCCTTGGGCTAGTCACTCTTCACTCTTCTGTCTGTCATCTATAAAATGAAGAAGTTGGGCCACAGAGATCTGAATCCTCATCTAATTCTAATACTCAGCAAACCCTTCTGCCCTCTCTGCCTCTCAGTGAGCTCCTATTCACCCTTCCAAGCCCAACTTGAAGGCTGCCCATTTGTCTGAGCCTTCCATCGCCCCCAGGAAGAGTGAAGCTCCCCTTACCTGTCATCCTAGGGCACTTTGCTCCTATGTCTCTGGATGCTCTTACCACATCCATTCATTCTTTCAAAAAAGATTTATTTATTATGCACTGACTCTGTGCCTGCCCTAGGCACTGAGGATAGCAGTGAACAAAACAGATAAAAATCCATGCCCCAGCCAGACGCCATGGCACATGCCTGTAGTCCCAGCTACTGGGGAGGCTGAAGGTGGAGGATCACTCGAACCCAGGAGCTCAAGACTGCAGTAAGCCATGGTCACACCTGTGAATGGCCACTGTAATCCAGCCTGGGCAACATAGTGAGACCCTGTCTCTAAAAGAAAAAAAAATCCCCATGCCATGAGCTCACAATTAGTTCGGGGAGATGAACAAGATAAATGAGTAACTTAGATGGTGCTAAGTGCTAAAGAGAAAAATTCCTGGGGGAAAAGAGTGCAGGGCAGCAGAGGTTGCAAATTTGAATCACGTGGTTAAGGAAAGACCCCCTAGAGAAGGTGACATATAATCACAGACTTCAAGGAGAGGGGGAAGAAGCCCTGGGAATGTCACAAAAGGACTAGAAGTGACAGTCAATGCAGAGGCTTAGCCTGGCTTACATCTCCTCCCAGGCCTTGAGGCTCCTTGTGTCTTGGTTGCCTAGGGCCTCACCCCCCCCACCAGAATGGACACTGTGAACATTCATGGGGGTCCTTTGTCTTTGTTCTCATGCTGCTCATGTTTCTCCCACCCTCTAATCCCTCCCCCCAGACTTACACCTGGCTGCGGAGCTGGGGAAGACTCTGCTGGAGAGGAACAAGGAGCTGGAGGAGTCCCTACAGCAGATGTATTCCACCAATGAGGAACAAGTGCAGGAGATCGAGGTGAGGGGCCATGCAGGCCCTGCATGTACTTGCCCCACCCTTGGCGCATGTGTGCCTTTGTACAACTTAGAAAAAGGCACCCACTTAGCAAACACAAGCTTGGCCCAACAGCCTTGTGCAGTTCACAACCTGCACAACTATCCCAGGCAGCCCTATTGCACTGTCTTTACCCCTCAATCAGCTGAATACAAATATTTCAAAGCAAACCTGTCCTTAGAAGTGGGAGGAGGGCCCAGGCAGAGACATTTGCCTCTGCCCCATTCTAAAAGGTTATTCAATGCCCCCTGGCCCCCAGTACCTGACCAAGCAGCTGGATACTCTGCGGCATGTGAATGAGCAGCATGCCAAAGTGTACGAGCAGTTGGACCTGACAGCCCGAGACCTGGAGCTGACCAACCAGAGGCTGGTGCTGGAGAGTAAGGCTGCCCAGCAGAAGATCCATGGGTGAGGGCCCGGCTGAGGGCTGGGGAACGGACGAGGGAAAGGCCCAGGGCTGGGTGTGCACATGGGTCTACAGACTGGTGGGTATGACTCATGCTTCTCCCTAAAAACCTAGGATGGTAGTGAATTTGCCCCTCTTGATTTTTCATGGCTTACCATTTAGCCACAACCCTTCTTTAAGCACCAACTATGCACCAGGGTCTGTTTTATTTTTTAACTTTTAATTTCATTTTTAGAGACAGGCTCTTATTCTGTTACCCATGCTGGAGTGCAGTGGCATGATCATAGCTCGCTGCAGCCTCAAACTCCTGGACTCAGTCAATCCTCCTGCTTCAGCCTCCCAAGTAGCTAGGATACAGGTGCATGCTACCATGCCTGGCTGATTTTTAAAGTTTTTTGTAGAGATGGGGTCTTGCTATGTTGCCCAGGCTGATCTCAAACTCCTGCAGGCTCTGTTTTAGAAACTGAGGATACAATGGTGGAGATACAAAGATGCCACAAAGATGGCATCTACAAAGATGTCCCACCCGCTGGGAGCTCACAGCCTGGGAGAGAAGGCAGGCGTGTCAATATTCTATTTCAGTGCAGGATGATAAGTGATAGAGGAGTGTGCAAGGAACTGAGGTGGCACAGAAGAGGAGTGATCAGCTTGACCTGGGAGGTATGGAAGAAGAGTGGGTCCTTAGGCGTGCACAGAGTTCCTCGTCTGACCCCCGGACTAGGCAGCACAGCTCAAGGGTTCCTGCCTGTTCCCGACCCCACATCCCTCCATCTGCAGGGAGCCAGAGCACAGTAAGGTGGGCTGGCCCTCTCCCCTTAAAACCTCTCCTTTGGGCCGGGCGCGGTGGCTCACGCCTGTAATCCTAGCACTCTGGGAGGCTGAGGCGGGCGGATTGCTCAAGGTCAGGAGTTTGAAACCAGCCTGAGCAAGAGCAAGACCCCGTCTCTACTAAAAATAGAAAGAAATTAATTGGCCAACTAAATATATATAGAAAAAATTAGCCGGGCATGGTGGCACATGCCTGTAGTCCCAGCTACTCGGGAGGCTGAGGCAGAAGGATTGCTTGAGCCCAGGACTTTGAGGTTGCTGTGAGCCAGGCTGATGCCACAGCACTCTAGCCCAGGCAACAGAGTGAGTCTCTGTCCCCCCAAAAAAAAAAAAAAAAAAACCT
>CAUYRT010078937.1:0-73202 GCA_963574885.1 Lepilemur ruficaudatus
TAACAAATTTAAGGGAACAGGCCAGGTGCGCTGGCTCACGCCTGTAATCCCAGCACTCTGGGAGGCTGGGGTGGGACGATCGTTTGAGCTCAGGAGTTTGATGTTGATGATGATGAGCTATGATGATGCCACAGCACTCTAACCTGGGTGACAGAGCAAGACTCTGTCTCAAAAAAAAATCCCACCACCAAGATCAACAAAGTTAATAATATTTATTATTATTAAGTTAATATAATTATCAATATTATTAGTAACTTCATAAAGTTATAATCTATTTTCTCTAAACATATGAACATTGATAAACACACTGGGATCATATAATGTATACAATTTTGCATGGTGCTTTTTTTTTAATGAAACATAGAAGGCTTAGAATTTTCTAACATTTTTTAATATTCTTCCAAGTTGGGAATATCATGGCAAAGTGTTCAGTTAAAGTAGCCCTTTTATTAGGTACTCAGATTATTTCTAATATTCACTGAGCAAAATAGATTATAAGAGACCAATATTCCACGGTGGGATCAAACAGTACAGAGCCTACCTTGCAAGAAGGTTCTGGTACGTGAACACTTATGAGAACCACAGATCCACTGGTCAAGAGAACATGGCACCCTTACTCATCCAGGCTCCTTAATTCATATATTCACAAATACTTACTGGTTTGCCTTGATCTCCATTATCATTTTTGGAACTTTGGTTTATAACAAACTGAGAAAACAAAACTGATGACAGGCAGTGTGGATGGTCAGGCCTGTAATCCCAGCACTTTGGGACGCTGAGGTGGAAGGATTGCTTGAGGCCAGGAGTTCAAGACCAGCCTGAGCAACATAAGGAGTACACGTCTCTACAAAAAATAGAAAAATTAGTTTGAGGTTGCAGTCAGGTTGTAGTGGTGCCACTGCATTCTATCCCTGGTGACAAAGCAAGACCTTGTCTCAGAGAAAAAAAAAACCTGATGAGAGACCAGCCTTAAAATTCAGTGACTGATCACATAACTGAAATGAGCTCAGCCAAGCAGTGTGGAAGAGTACTGGCTATCAGTGGCCCAGAGAAAACAGCCAGAAAAGACCTAAGTGAGAATCAGGCAAGTTTAAATTTTTCTCAACCTGACCTTAGCAATCCCCTCCTTCAGGGAAATACCTAAAAACAGGCCAGAGCTTCTAGGTAGTACTAACTTTCCAGCAATAATCATTTGTTTTAATGAGAGGAAGGGTTTAAAGCTATACTTGTACTTCCCATCAGACAAGACTGAGAAAATAGTAATTGTGTGTCAAAGAAGATGGCTGATGGAAATGAAACATTTTCCTTGTATTGCCTCAGAGCTGTGCTATTCAAACTGCAGTTCTACCCAACTTAGGTTACATTAATATTTTTATAATTGTGATAAAGAACAAAATAAAAAATATCGAAGTACAGCCCAGGTGGTAGACAACAGTTTTGTGAAATTTTCATCTTAATTTTGCATGTGTGTGTGTGTGTTGGGTCATGATGGGTAACATGGGTTTCCCATTGTGTATCCTGATTTCACAATTTCTTCAATTTTTTCATATATGGAAAGTTATGAATTTGTTTAACAAATGTTTACTGAACACCTATACTGTAGTGCTGCTGAGGCAACAGTGTGCTCGTGTAATAGAAGTGAATAAAAATATTTGGTCTCTCTGCCCTTGTAGAATTCTTACAGTTTGGAAACAATCAAATAATCACATAAATATATGATTACAAACTGTGCTAAAGTGCCATGGAAAAACATAGGGAATTAAGATAGATTATCATTAGGGAAGCTGATTTAAACTGGGTAAGACAAATGGATGGCAGATCAGGTTTCTCTGAGGAAGCACATTCAAGTACACATTAGAAAGATGTAGGGAAAAGAGGGAAATGGGAAGAAAAGTGAGCCAGGCAGAAAACAGCACATCAGGGAAGAGTATGTACACTCTGAGGAAAAGAAAAGCCAGTGGGCAGGGAGGAAAAGTGGAACCATCTAGATAAGATTTCCTCAGACCTCAGGACAGAAAAAGACATTGCAGAATGCCCCAGGACAAAGAGAATAATGCAATTTGCATTTTAAAATATCATCAGGGGCCCAGCCAGGTGGCTCAGGTCAATAATCTTAGCAATAATCTTAGCACTCCACAAGGTCAAGGCAGGAGGATCACTTGAGGTCAGGAATTCAAGACCAGCCTGAGCAAGAGGGAGACCCAGTCTCTATCAAAAATAGAAAAAAAATTAGCCTGGTGCACACCTATGGTCCCAGCTACTCAAGGCTGAGACAGGAGAATTACCGGAGCCCAGGAGCTTGAGGTTGCAGGGAGCTATGATGACACCACTGCACTCTAGCTGCTGTGACAGAGTAAGATTCTGTCTCAAAAAAAAAAAAAGATCAGGCAGAGAAGAGATTAAAGGAAGGGTGGAGTGGATATTGGGATGATGCACTGGAGACAGAGACAAGCAGACTAATCCCTACATACATTTCTGAAGGAGAGGTGACAGACAAGGTTTAGTGATGGTTTGGACCTAAGGGCTGAGGGACCATGAAGTGTCTGAGATAACTTGTGGGTTTCCTGAGTGAGCAATGAAATGGGATGAGATGCATGAGAAATCCCAGAGAAGCAGGGCTCAGAGGAAAGATCAGAGTTCAATTTGTTATAGTTAACAAGTAAGGATGCCAAATTAATACCTGGGACTGGATGGAGATATAAAAAAAGAAGTCAGGAATAATGATGACACACTGTTCTGCTCCTTAAATATCTACCCATGTTAATATACAATAAATACAAACTCAGAAGAATCCAGAATTTTAAAGGCTCTATGCAGTAGTAATTCAAAAATACCATAGTAACTGAAGCCACTGTGTATCTGAAAATATAGTGCAACAGTGTAACTAAACATTCACACTATTAAAATAATCCACTTTCATGAAATTTCAGGGAATCACTTGTCTATTGTGTTCACTGCTGTATGCTCCATATTTAACACAGTCTATGGCACAAAGTAGGTGTTAATGTTTTGAAGAAATTTACTCACTACTATGCAGAATAAACCACCCAGCAAAAATAAACCAATACAAATATTAATAATGAGCAACCATGCAAGGAAAATCTCTATTATGAAACATACAAATGTACGTATCAGGACATTTCTCAAGGAAAAAAGGGAAATGAGTTATTTAGCACAACCTTACTTCTAACACCCTAAATAGTCTCAGAGGCTAGACTTTGTTCTCCAAAAATCAGCGTAATTTCAATACTAGAAATTCCATCTAGGCAACCAAATGAAAGGTATCTTCACCATTCTCTAGAAGTCTCTGACTAATAAGAGAAAAAGTCAAAGTGAAATAAAAGCTTGGTGCTGAAGCTATACTAAAAATCTGATATAGGTTATTAAAACAAAACTGTTAGAAATTCACTAAAATGAAAATGGCAATAACTGTTGATTTTTCATTTTCTATCTTGTTTTCCAGATTTTCTAAAAAACATAGATTTTTATTAATTTTTTTCCCTATTTGTAACAGTAATACTATTCATGGAAGAAAATTCAGAAAATGCACATAAACATGAAGGAAACAACTTAGCCTAATTCCATCCCCTAGAAGTAGTTAACTACCGTCAATATTTTTGTGTGAACCTATCTCTGTGCATTCAAGAGAGTGAGGAGGGAAGAGTGATATACAAGTGACGGTGTGATTAAGACTATGAAGGAGATTACAGAACGCTGCAATGTCAAGTGTGCAGGATTGAGGGAAGACCAACTTGAAGACGAGACAACTGAGCTGAGTTTTCTCAAGGATGAAATGGAATTAACCAGATTGAGAAGTGCAGGTCGGGTAGCAGACTAGGTAGAGGGAAGTGAGCAGGGTACCAAGCCCATCCAGGGAACTGGGAAGATGAGTTTGGCAGCAAGGAGGAGATTGGCTGGGCAAAGCCCTACACACAGAGCTGAGAGTTAGGACTATTCCCCAGAATAAGAGGCCTTGAAACAGGGACAAGGTGGGGATAGATAGTCTCCTTAGAAGAATTCTTCTGATCACTTGTGTGGAGAAGGGATTAGGCCCAGCAAGTGTGGATTTAGAAGATCAGCATCTTCTCCAACACATCAGTAACTTCCGAAGGGCAGGGAGGGTGAGGATGTAGGGAATCTTTAGTGTGGGGAGGAGCAAAAAAGACAATCAGCCAATACTTATATTTATATTTTAAGCACCACAAAACTGTCTAGATTGCTAGTGCTAAAAAAAAAATGTACAGGCACTTTAACTATGGCATACCTCCCAAGAAATTTATATGAGAAATAAGGGTTGGGGGAGGAGCATTAAATATTAATATTTAACAAAAGGGAGCATAAATTTTTAAAGATTGAGAAACCTGCATTAGACATTGAGCTTAATGAGGGTATGAAATGTACTTGTTTTATTACTATATCCCTAATAAATACATAATAAATGAGTATTAAGGGAATAACCATGAGCAATAGGAAGAAAAACTGTGCTAACAGAAAGGGAAGATCTTAATGACATCCAGAAAAGAAAAATGAAGCACTAGCCATAGGACAAAGCCCACAGAGAATTCTAGTCTCTAGAGAAGTTGACTTGGTAGTGGAGCAGGGAAAAGTCAAAAGGCCCCTCTAAGGCCTTAAGAGAGTATCCCCCAATACTAAGTGTCTCTCCTTGCTCATGCATTCATTCAAAAGATCTTTGAGTTCAGTGCAGTAGTGTATACCACAGATACTCAGGAGGCTGAGGCAGAGGATTGCTTAAGCCCAGGAATTCAAGACCAGCCTGGGCAACACAGCAAGACCTTATCTCAATTAAAAAAAAAAAAAAAAAAAAAGTTTAACCCAGCAATTCCATCCAAGGGTGAAGGAAACATGTCCACACAAAAAGTAGTTCACAAATGTTCATAGCAGCAATACTCATAACAGTCAAAAGTGGAAACAACCCAAATGTCCATCAACTGATAAATGAATAAATAAAATGTGATATATCCAGAATGGAATATTATTCAGTCATAAAAAGGAATGAAGTACTGATACAAGATGCAAAATGGATGAATCTTTAAAACATTATGCTAAATGAAAGAAGCCAGTCACCAAAGACCAAATAGTATATGACTTCATTTATATGAAATGTCTACAATAGTTAAAATCTATTGAGACAGAAAGCAGATTAGTGGTTGCCTAGGGCTGGAGGGGGGAGAGGGCTGGAGGAAAATAGGCAATGACTGCTAATTGGAGTAGTTTCTTTTGAGGATTATAAAAATATTTTAAACCAGCCTGGCACAGTGACTCATACCTGTAATCCCAGCATCCCAGCACTTTGGCAGGCCTAGGAGGAAGGATCACTTCAGGCCAGGAGTTTGAGACCAGCCTGAGCAACACAGCAGGAGACGCTGTCTCTAAAAAAATTTTTTTTTACTTTAAAAAAATTCTAAAACCGATTGTGGTGATGGTTGCACAATTCTATGCATTTATAAAAGCCACCGTATTGTACATTTTAAATAAGTGAACTGTATCTCAATAAAGCTGTTATTTTTTAAAAGAGAAAGAAAGAGGATATTTCAAGCACCTCAGGCACTATGGTAAATAATGGAAATACAACAAAGGAAAAAAAATGAAAGAAACTGTCCTCAAGTTCTAGTAGGGGAGAAAAGCCAATCAAGAGACAATTACAGGCTGGGCCGTAGCTCATGCCTGTAATCCTAGTACTCTGGGATGCAGAGAAAGAAGGATCCCTTAAGGCCAGAAGTTCAGATCAGCCTGAGCAAGAGCGAGAGCCCCTCTGCACAAAAAATAGAAAAATCAGCCAGGTGTGGTGACCCACGTCTGTAATCCCAGCTACTTGGGAGGCTGAGGCAGGAGAATTGCTTCAACCCAGGAGTTTGAGGGTTGCAGTGAGATATGATGATGCCACTGCACTATATTAACCCAGGCAACAGAGCAAGACCCCGTGGCAAAAAAGTGGGGGAGGGGCACTATAAAACGTGAGAAAATGAAAAGATTCACTAACCATACTCCAGGGTAACTAACCTAGTCCTGGGTGATTCAGTGAAGGTGTTCAAAAGAGAACTCAATTTACCAGATTTTAATTCATAAATTGAAATGTAAATCCAAGGAACTTCGTTTTTTGTTTTTTTTTTTTTGAGACAGAAAAAAACTCTAGCCTGGCTCCGTTGGCCAGGCTAGAGTGCAGTGGCGTCAGCCTAGCTCACAGCAACCTCAATTTCCTGGGCTCAAGCGATCCTTCTGCCTCAGCCTCTGAGGGAGCTAGGACTACAGGCATGCGACACCATGTCCATCTAATTTTTTCTATATAATTTCAGATGTCCAGCTAATTTCTTTCTATTTTCTAGTAGAGACGGGGTCTCGCTCTTGCTCAGGCTGATCTCAAACTCCTGACCTTGAGTGATCCTCCTGCCTCAGCCTCCCAGAGTGCTAGGATTACAGACATGAGCCACCACGCCTGGCCCAAGAAACTTTCATTTTTAAAAAATTACGGGTTCAGCTTCTGAAAACCTTCGTTCTTAGAGAATCGTTAGTGAACTTTTTAAAAAAAACCATTGTGCGTGTGCAATGTGTAAAAAGTCTGTTAATAAAAGTCTGACTTAAATTTTATTATATTTCTAGCTTGTGGGTGCTGTAAAGGGTATGTACAAAAATTCATACCACTAAAATCGGGAGAAAGAGGGCCTTAAAAACCGGAAACACATTACATTTGTAATACATTCCAAAACAAAGCGTGGGGGGTTGGTTGCAAGGTAAGAAAACTTGAGCGACGATTTCAAAGAAGTGCTACATAGTAAAAACCGACCTTTGAAAATTAAAACCACTAATTTTCAACCACTACGCTTCGAGATTATAATATTAGTAACCGTTGCCATAGAAACAGTGAAGCCAAGTTGCCCAAAATTAAAAATACCGCAAACTCAAATGGGTGAAATAGGGCAAAGTTTGGTTTGAACCGAAGCAGACCGTGACTACCAGAAACTTTAACCAGGGTGAAAGGGTGAACTGACTGCAACTCTAACCTACACTTCGAAGCAGCGCTTGATAAATCACCTCGCGGGGGTAATTTATAACGTACAAAAAAAGTTTGCCCCGTCTTTTCCGGAAGGAGGAAACCGACAAAACCCCTCCTGGATATTGCCCACAACCAAAGCCAGCCAGCTTAGGCTTGCAGCGCGCAGCTAAGGCGGAGACTGGCTTCGAATCCACGCAGAAGGGATCCGAATCGAGCCTGGTTTCACTGAGCACCGAAAAAAAACTCCAATCTCCAGCCCGGAGCCCTGGCCTGCCTGGCTCCCTCCTCCACATCCTCACCCCACGCCACGTTCTGTGCCTGGCAGTCCACGCACCCTGATCCAACTCGCAGTTATTAAGCACTCACTGTCTACACCACATCGTGGCTCCTCCGGGCACTGCAGAAAGAAATGGTCCCATGCGGGGAAAAGAAACACCAAAAGGACAGCCGCGATGGCTGGGGACGAGCCCTAATGAGGGACTGGCTGACTGTGACCGGTGATCTGGAGAGGAGCTCCCACTCTCACCCCGCAGGTCGTGACAGTCCCAGGGAAGGGAGGGCCCCGAGGGGTGCACCAGGCCCGGCCTTCCTGGACTCCGCCTCCGACCCGGCTGGGAGCGAAAAGGAAAGGAGTCCGCATCCCCGGACCACCCGCGCGCTCCTCCGTCCCAAGGAGCGCGACCTCGACTCCCGGGAGAATGGGAAGCGCGGGGACCGAACCCACGTAAGGGCCGGGGCGGGCTGTCACTGGCTCCCCACTCCCTTCCGTGCGACCATGGCCGGCCGCTCACTCCCCAGCACGACAGTCGTGGCGGTCGCGGACAGAGCGTCTCTGCCCCAGAGCCACCGCTCCCCCGGACGTCCGCGCCCCCCGCTGCCCCGCGCGGAGGGGGGCAGTGCCGGGAAGCCCGCCCTGTCCCCTCCCCCCGCCGCCCTCATCCCCCGGAGTCCGGAAAAGCGGTTACCTGGCGCGCGCGTGGGGGCGAGGACACGACCCGTAGGAAGAGGATGAGAAGGAAGACGGTGGCCTCTGGCCCAGCAAAATTTGGGAAATTCAGACTTGTTCCGCACTAGGTGACAGCTGTTCGCTGCGCACGCGCACAGGGTCCCAGACGCCGATCACTCCGCCGCTCTTCACCCTCCCGTCGAGGGGATGGGTGGGAGGCAGCGGCGAAGGCGCGCGCACAGCACGGACCGGCTCTCTCCGCGCGGGGGCGCGCGCGCCGTCACGTGACCGCTGGGGCCTGGCACTTAGTGAGTCACGTGAGCTCTAAACCGCTTAAAGGTGCCCGGCACCTTCTTGCTTTGGGCTCAATCTTACGCTCTGTACTTAATTTAGGCTTGTTGTCGTGCATCTTCTTGTTCTCTGGAGACGGGCATGTCCCCTTCTTCCCAGAGGGGGAAGATACTTGAGCAGAGGAGGGAACAGGTGCACAGAACCTTGCCCGGAAGCGCCTACTGGATTCCCGCAGGGCTGGACCCGATGGAGCCCACGCGCCACACGTCCTCCTGGGCTCCGACGCGGGCCTATGGCGGCCTCAGACGCGCGGACGTCAGAGTGGCGTTGCCATGGGTGGGGCCTCGGGATGCCCTGAAGAGCCTGGAGAGGAAGTCCGGGGCTTGCTGCTGGCCCGCAATGACAGCGACCTGTGCTGGTTCTCCCTCCACCCAGTGGCCAGAGCCTCTGCGCCTCCTTCCCACTACGGGAGATCCCGAGTGGGCGCAGAGTATCCCAACCCTTTAACAAAACTCTCGAGCAATAGGCCGTGTCGTTAGTCTCTGGAAGTGAAACTGTCCCGTGTTCTTGTCACGTACGCGGGGCACATGACATGCCGCCCCGTGCAGGTGTGCGCTTAAGATGGGGAGGCATAAGGGTGGCCCCAATAGGAATCTCCGGCTGGGGTCCCTCCGGAAATGGAGATGACAGTAGCCTGAACTGGAATAAGTAGAGGTGCAGATGCTTTCGGGCTCCTAAAAACTTAGATCTAAGTTAGCTTGCTACAACTTGCTTCTGCTCTGTTACTCCGCCTTCCAAGGTGTCAGACCTTTAAGCCCTTATGCTGCCAAAGACACAGACCTTTAAGCCCTTATGCTGCCAAAGACAGATGGCTGAGCATCAAATGTTTTGCAAAGCCGAACGATTTTTTTGAACTTCCTGCAGAGTTCCCAGCTGGGTCTCTCGTGGTGTTTCCTCTAACGTCTTCTCAGCTAAGATTGGGCAAATCTTTACACCAATGAGCAAACCTGGACTATCTAATATGCTGAGTTTTCTGTTATACAGATTTCAGCTTTTTAAAAGTATCTCAACACCACTTACCACGCCCTTGAAACAGTTTCTTAACTGGGATGAGCACTGTGAGAACAGACGGAATATGGTTAATTAAGCTAAGGCTAACGGGATTATTGGGCCACCATATTTCTTTTAAGGTATTTCTTTTAAAGGTAAAAGGTATATCACAATGAAAAACAAGCAGAACTGTTACATGGTGTTAAAAGTCAAAATACTCTTGACTTTAAAGAGGAGAAAGGGGTAGAATGATTGGGAGGAAAAACGCATGCAGATTGTGTTCTACGTTTTGTCCTGGGTGGTAAGAATTGTTATAATTCAACAAGCTGTATGCTCATGATTTGTGCACTTTTTTATGTGTGACATTCAAATTCAAGAGCTTTTCAAACGTTTAGTATGTTAATTTTTATGTATTTTTTACATCAACCCTCTTACACACCTTTTGACAAATGGACCATACAGGTTGGTTTCATTTAATAAATGGAAGAATAAAACTTCTGAAACTTACCTTTCATTTTCCACAAAACTTCTTGTTGTTTTAGAAAAGGGGAAAACTTGAAGGCAAAAAAGATGGAAAGGAAACTGAGCTCTTTTTTCCTCTGGGTCCCATTGACCCTTAAGAATTAAAGCAAATAAAAGGGTTTTCTCTCTTTAAGTCTTTCGTTTCTTTATTCAGATGTTTTATTTTTCACCATGGTTGTCAGTAAGTTAGAACATAATGTTAACAGTTACAATAAGTTCATTAGCATAAATAGGCTATTTCTTTTAGCCTTCCCAGCTATGTTATATACATATTGATGTTTCAAGTCCTTTGTAGTCACAGGCAATGAACACATTAAAATTTTTTACCTGGGTGCAGTGGTTCACGCCTATAATCCTAGCACTCTGGGAGGCCAAGGCAGAAGGATTGCTCGACCTCAGGAGTTGGAGCCCAGCTTGAGCAAGAGCAAGACCCGGTCTCTACTAAAAATAGAAAAAATAGCTGGGCTTGGTGGCCTTCGCCAGTAATCCCAGCTACTCAGGAGGCTGAGGCAGAAGAATCGCTTGAGCCCACCAGGACTTTGAGGTTGCTGTGAGCTAGGCTGACGCCACAACACTCTAGCCCAGGTGACCAAGTAAGACTGCATCTCAAAAAATATATATATACACATATATATAAAGGGAGCCAGGTGTGTGGCATGTGCCTGTAGTCCTAGCTACTCAGGAGGCTGAGGTGGGAGGGTCAACTGAGCCCCAGAGTTCAAGGCTGCAGTGAGCTATGATTGCACCGCTACACTCCATCCAGCCCGGGCAACAAGAGAAACCATGTCGCTGGGGGGGCGACAAAAAGAGTTATCTTATCTCTACAAATTTCTTTACATTGCCTTCTTAGTTTACACCATAGCAAGTATATTTTCCACTGACTTTAGAGTATTTTCTTAGCGTTTCCTGATTTTATCCAGCCCCTTCCTCAGAGAGTTGCATTCCTACTTTGCTGGTGGTTCTCTTCAAATGAGTTTTTAGCTTGGGAAGCTTCTGTTGATATCCTGATACCTTTTCAAGAATTTCTGGTTTTTTCCTTTCAAGTGAAGGTTATCCTCAACAATTGATATTTAGTTCCTTGGTATGTTCTGTTCTTTTTTGGAAAGGAATCCTCTGAAGACTAAAGGGCAAATGCCAGCAAGACAGTGATAAGGATAAAATCCCAATCGGGTGGGGAACCCGCAGCCTTGGGGCCACATGTGGCCTTTTGACTGAATCCAAATTTTACAGAACAAATCATTTTATTAAAAGGGGTGCGGCAGAGAAAGATGAAGGTTTTCTTCTTATGGTGTTTAAAAAAGAACAATCTTGAAACCAGAAGGCCTCAGGTTCTCCATGGGCTAAGGCCCTGCTGTAAATTATGCAGGCAGTGATTTTTTGGAGCAGTGGTTCTCAAAGTTTGTTCCAGAAATCGGCAAAGTTAAAACTGTTTTCATAATAATACTAAGACGAAGAGGAAGACCAGCAGCAGCAGGAGGAGGAGGAGGAGTAAGGCAGGTTGAGCACCTCCATCCCTCTGCCCAGCAGGGTTCCAGGAGTATTGGCCCCACCTAGCTTTCTGAGTGCCCCAGGCACCCCCTGCAGTCCCCTCCCAGGATCCTGAAGACTTTTCTGTTACCCTCCACCCCTTCCCCCTGGCGCATACTGCTCTTTTCAGTAGAATAGAAACCAGGAGATTGCCCTTTTAACTAGGCATATCTGCAATAACTCCAAATATGCAGTCCTAAAAAAATCTGAAAATCTGAGCAATTACAGACTTACACAGTGAATAGGATTGGAGTAGACCGCTTAAAAAGTATGGTGCCTTGTACACAGAGCACTAATCGTGCAGTTAAAATTCTCCTTGGAGGCCGGGCGCGGTGGCTCACGCCTGTAATCCTAGCACTCTGGGAGGCCGAGGCGGGTGGATAGCTCAAGGTCAGGAGTTCAAGACCAGCGTGAGCAAGAGCGAGACCCCGTCTCTACTATAAATAGAAAGAAATTAATTGGACAACTAAAAATATATGCAAAAAATTAGCCGGGCATGGTGGCACATGCCTGTAGTCCCAGCTACTCGGGAGGCAGAAGGATCTCTTGAGTCCAGGAGTTTGAGGTTGCTGTGAGCTAGGCTGACGCCACGGCACTCTACAGCCCAGGCAACAGAGTGAGACTCTGTCTCAAAAAAAAAAAAAAAAAAAAAATTCTCCTTGGGTGTGCAGCCAGCATCCTTAGCAGATCTCTCCTAGCCTTAGACCCTCAGAAAGACCTCAGGCTCCTGTCTCTTCCCCAGACAATATAGGTTCTTGAGGGTATTAACTCCTATTAGAAGCTAATTTCATCAAATATTAAAATCTCATCCAACAGGTGGCATTTGTCATTACACTTTTTAAACTCCTGGAGGAACATCGTCACAGATTTTTCATCTACACAAAGCTTCCCAAGAAGTTTAGTATTGTGAGAAAGTGCATCGGGATTGTTGCAACCACTAATTCAGCCATGTATTTCACCAAAAGAGGGGATTTCTGTAGGAATTTCAGCTTTTCCTTAAAGTCTTTCTACATATCTAAGGTCTTTTCTCTAATTGTTCTGAAATATTAACACACAGAGGAAAATCCCAGTTGAGCCAACGATATTTCCACTGTTATACTGGCATAGGCCTATTTGTCATTGGCTTAAGAGCTAATTCTTGCTGAAGAAATACACAGTTACATCCACTGACACCTCACTTCGCTTTCATTTCCCTGTGCACCTCTGTGTTCCCAGATCTTTTGCCAAGGATTCTCAGTTCATCTCTTGGCAGAAATTGAGCTGTTACTAGTTTTTCAAGGAAGTCACATGTGAATCAGATCCTGAGTTCCCCTGTTTGGAAGTAAGTTTTTCCAAAAAGACTGTTGCTATTGAGGCTCCAGAAGTCAGCCTGCTTCCCTGCTGCCCCCTAGAGGTGACATAATGTTGTCTGGATGAAGCCCTTTTTTTATTTTTATTTTTTTTTATTTTTACATGGTCAGGCTTGGAGAGGATTTCGTGTTAGTGAGTCACTTAGCTACAAGGTCCACCTCCACAAATCAAGTGAACTTGACTAGCTGCATATTCCATATAGAAAGCAGAAAATAGGCCAGGTGCGGTGGCTCACGCCTGTAATCCTAGCACTCTGGGAGGCCCAGACAGGTGGATAGCTCAAGGTCAGGAGTTCGAAACCAGCCTGAGCAAGAGTGAGACCCCATCTCTACTAAAACTAGAAAGAAATTAATTGGCCAACTAAAAATACATAGAAAAAATTAGCTGGGCATGGTGGCTCATGCCTGTAGTCCCAGCCACTTGGGAGGCTGAGGCAGAAGGATTGCTTAAGCCCAGGAGTTTGAGGTTGCTGTGAGCTAGGCCGATGCCACAGCACTCTAGCCTGGGCAACAGAATGAGGCTCTGTCTCAAAAACAATGAATAAATAAATAAAAATAAAATAAAATAAAAAAATAGACCTAGACCTAGCATTTAAACTATGTAAGACTATCACACAAACCCAAAGTGAGGGACAGTCTATAAAACCACTGGTCTGCATTCTGCAAAAATGCTAATGTTATGAAAGACCAAAAAAAAAAAAAACCCAGAAAACCTGAAAAAGTGTCTCAAAGCAAAGGAAGATTAAGAGACATGACAACTAAATGCAATATGTGACCTTGGATGATAAATTTTTAAATGCTATAAAGGACATTATTAGAACAATTAAAGAAATTGGAATATAGACTGTACAATAGATTAACTTGGAATAAAAACTGTACGTTAAAGTATTGTATCACTGTTAAATTTCCTAAATTTGATTACTATAGTTATGTGAGAGAATATTCTTTTTCATAGGAAATACACACTGAAGTTTTCATAGGAAAGAGGACAGTGTGTGGGTAACCTACTCTTAAACGGTTGGAAAAATATAAACAATAAATGTGTGTGTGTTAATGTGCATATTCGTGGGGGTGGGGAGACAGAGAGAAAGAATGATAAAGCAAATGTGACAAACAGAAAATGGTGACTCCAGGCAAAGGGTATATTGAAATTCTTTTTTCTAGCCTTACAACTTTTCTGTAAGTTTACTTTTTTTTTTTTTTTTTTTTGACACAGATTCTCACTCTCTTGCCTGGGCTAGAGTACTGTGGCATCAGCCTAGCTCACAGCAACCTCAAACTCCTGAGCTCAAGCAATCCTCCTGCCTCAGCCTCCCGCGTAGCTGGGACTACAGGCACATGCCACCATGCCTGGCTAATTTTTTCTATTTTTAGTTGTCCGCCTAATTTCTTTCTATTTATAGTGAAGACAGGGTCTCGCTCTTGTTCAGGCTGGTCTCAAACTCCTGAGCTCAAGCAATCCTCCCTCCTTGGCCTCCCAGAGTGCTAGGATTACAGGCGTGAGCCACCTGGCCTGGCCTGAAATGTACGTCTTAATTGCAAATAGAAATTATGACCCATAGTGTACCTAGATCAAGTCTATTGATCTGACATCAAGTCTATTCCTTAAGCACCCACTCTGCCCTAAGTAATTACAAAGGAACCTGGAAGGAGCTCATAAGTTAACAGGGAATTTGAGGATCCTTATTCTTGGGTGAAAGGCTAATATCCATAGAGTTCAAGCAAAGGGAAGAGTCTGCAGGCTGGGAGGACTTTACAGCTTCAAAGGAGTTGCTTCTCGCCTGTATGGGTCACAAGCTAGGGGCCACTCCATTACCTCTCTGGCGTTTGTCATTACCACTGTCAAGCAAGGCTGAGAGATTCAGCTGATAAAAACACAATGAGCCCTTTTGAGATTCAGGCAGTTTATTACTTACAGAGACAGCAATAGCAAGGTTAGCAAAGGTGCCAGCTCCCCGTGTCCCTTGTCCCACCAGACAAAACCAAAAGAGGCCAGGAAACCACACAACATGGGCAATGGGAGCTGTTCCTGGGGAGCCAATGTTTAAGCAGTTGGAGTGTTTTATGGAATGCAGCTGTACCCTAAAACATGTTGGGGTGGGAGGGTTCAAGGCAGAAACTCAAATACCTCACCACATCCCCCAGGGAAGTAGGGAGATGGGTGAGGAATGACCTTGCAGCAGCTCCTCAGAAGCCTTCCATTCTCTGTGCTCTGGGAGGACCATGGGGCATTTTACCAAGACTTATGTCAACCAAAGTTAAGGCTTATCTATGAGATCCATATGGACACATGCAAGGTCATCAGAACACACCTCACAGAGCAGTTTCCCTACAACTCCACACTTTTTTTTTTTTTTTTTTGAAACAAGATCTTGCTCTGTCACTCAGGGTAGAGTGCAGTGGCATCATAATATTCATCTCAAACTCCTGGGCTCAAGCAATCCTCCTCAATCCTGCTTCAGCCTCTCGAATAGCTAAGCGTGTGTGTGCCACCACACCTGGCTAATTTTTTATTTTCTATTTTGTAGAGATGAGGGTCTCGCTATGTTGCTCAGGCTAGTCTTGAACTCCTGGCCTCAAGCAATCCTTCCACCTTAGCTTCCCAAAAGTGCTAGGATTACAGGTGTGAGCCAATGCACCTGGCCCCTCTGATCTATATTACAGCCAGTTAAGAACTCTTTTTGAAACATAGGCCACCTCATTAGATACCCTAATTACTTAAACAATTCCTTTGTATGTGTCTTAGGCAACATGGATCCAACAATCGGTTAAATGTAGAGCAGTTGATGTAGTCTGTGCCTCAGATGAGGCTAAAGGAAATCAGATCAGCATCCAGAAAGTTGATCTTGTTGTGTTGTGGAGGCTGTTAACTCCTGGAGTCAGCAGCTGCTGGGAGAATTTTGAGAATTCTTATGTTAAGATTCCCTACCGGCCAGTGGTCAAGCTGAGGGTGGCAGTCTGCATTAGATTGGCCGGATGCCCTGCAGACAAGTGCTAAGAGAAACTATTGGTCTCCCTCCCCCAAACAGCTTCCCTTGCCAGCAGCCAAGGTTGTCGCTGTCCTGCCACAGCTGTGTACTTGGTATGACCAGTCCCTCTGACAATCATGACACCCTTTTACTGGTCCTCCCCATGTCTTGCTGACACCATACACCCACACTTGCTCCTAGACGCCTCAGCAGTTTCTTCCTTACATATCTTGAACACCCTGACACATGGGCCATACTAAGAGCACTTTAGAGTTGTCATTGCCCACCTATGATCACTATAATTATTCATAACTTCCCAAATCCAGCAAGCTTAGCTGGGCAGCAAAAAAAAATCCATGTCCGAGTTTCCTATCCTCTGGCTCTTCTTTGCTGCTCACAAATTCCAGTAGCCCAGTTTCCCAGGGGATAGACATGAAAAGGGGGAAGGGTAAAGAGGGTTAATTACATAGCTGATTTGCCAAGACCAGCCAGTCCCAGTGCCCCAGACTGAGTTCCCTTTGCTACTGAACTGTGTAATTAGCAGTTCAGCCCATGAGTCAGGGTTCCCTGGTGTTATGTGCTAGAATCGCCAGAGCTAATGTATGGGCCCAGTGCTGACTTATAGACAGATTGCCATACCCTGTGCAATAGTGCACCCAGGTGGCTATGGTCATTACCTGGGAAGCTCAGGTCAAACCAGTTTGTTGATTCCATCGACGTTAATTCTTAGAGGGTCCTTTTCCATAGGCATCCACACGGGTCATGAACAGAGGGCATGGGTGTTGTGCAATCTGTTGCCAAGATGTTTGTCCCCACAAAGCCTGAGACTTGATCATCCAATTTTTCTGCTACGAGACACCAGACTAAGCCATCAGCCTATTGGCTGGTGTCATGTATAAATGAAAATATAACAAGGTACATTTTGGAAAGCATTTCCAGAGCAAGTGTCACAACTCACAGCTCTGAGCAATAAAAAGAGCTCCCTTTTCTGTACATGCTTTTATTATTTTATTTTATTTATTTTTTTATTGAGACAGAGTCTCGCTCTGTTGCCTGGGCTAGAGTGAGTGCCGTGGGGTCAGCCTAGCTCACAGCAATCTCAAACTCCTGGGCTCAAGCGATCCTTTTGCCTCAGCCTCCCAAGTAGCTGGGACTATAGGCATGTAACACCATGCCCGGCTAATTTTTTCTATGTATTTTTAGTTGGCCAATTAATTTCTTTCTATTTTTAGTAGAGACGGGGTCTCACTCTTGCTCAGGCTGGTTTCGAACTTCTGACCTTGATCAATCCTCCCGCCTCGGCCTCCCAGAGTGCCGGGATTACAGGTGTGAGCCACCTCGCCCCGCCCCTTGTTTACCTTTTACCACCCAGCCCACTGCCTTGAACTTAGTAAACACCGAAACTAGCGCCTGGTGGGTGAAAGAATCAATGAAGAAATTTTAAAAAGAAAGAATAAATGAAAAAGGGAGTGACTCCCATCCCCTCCTGACTTCCATCACCAAGACCCCCCTGTCTCCCGATTCACTCACGGCACCACATCTTGGGGCTTCATCCTTAATTGTTACATTATTTATTTGGAGTCTAGCAACTGAGGGATCTGCCACTCCCTGGGAGTCCTTTCCCAGAAGCAGCGGGAATCTCAGGAGAAAAGATGATGACAGCTAAGGTCCCTGCTTCCTCCCACTCGGATCAGCACAAGCTGACTTGCCAAGAGACCCCCTTCTGGGCACTGGCGCCTTGGGGAGCCCAGCTGCTCAGCATGGAGGTTGCGTCTGTTTCTGAGACGGTGTTGCCTCCAACGAGCCCATCCCCCCAGCACCTGCCGGCTGCCCAGGGCACCCAAATCTAGTGCAGTTGTGGCTGCTGAGAGCTCTTGAATATTGAACTCAGAAATCCCTCTTTAATCCCTGATGATGGGGCATTTCCAAGGGAAATTGTACCAGACAACCTGGGTGCCTGCCTCTCCCCCAACCCAAGGAAGCATTTGAGTGTTGAATAGACATAATCTGTCCAAACTGTAAATGCTAACGGAAACAAAAGACTCCTGCTGGTTTGTGATATCTCTCTTAGGAATCCTAGCTACCGTGGTTCTAGGAATTCCCTGGTGTACTGGACCAGACTGGACTGGAATCCCACGGAACAGTATTACCCAGCCTATAAGCCTGAGAGATTCACTGGGAAAAAAGGAAAAACTGTTAACAAGTTCTTCTTTCAAACTTTGGAAAACCCTGCACACAAATCCCTTTCAGGAAGATTTTCAGCCGGGCACAGTGGCTCACACCTGTGGTTCCAGCTACTCAGCAAACTGGGGCAGGAGGATCACTTGAGCCCAGGAATTGGAGGTTGCAATGATCAATGATTGAGCCACTGCACTCCAGCCTGGGTGCTAGAGCGAGTGATATGGGTGATAGACCCATATCTTAAAAAAAAAAAAAAGAAGAAGAAGAAGAAGATTTTCAATATATTCATAGGTTAATCATATACAAATCTTGTTTAATCCAGTATCTCCCAAATTTAGTTGAACACAGACCTTCTTTATGGACCTAGCATCTGTGAACATCTCATAGCACACTTTTGGGAAATATTGCTTGAGGACCCTAGCCTAGATTAGCTAGGGATTGCCTCTTGGGAAAGCTGGCTTCTCAGGACCTGGGTGGGAGAACAAAGCTACTCTTTCCCCTCCTAACTTCCTGTCTGCAGTAGCTGTTGGGTGGGTTTCCCAGGCCCTGCCATATCCTGGCCCATAAACCCAGGGAGGCAGCCTCAGGGATCTCTGAATCCACCCCAGGGTTCTATCCTCAAACAACAGGAGTTCTTTCTCCAGCCCTGCCCCGCCCAGTGGCAGAAGTTGGAGTTCCTGAAGAAGCAGCCAAATTGTTCATTTGTGGGTTGCTGGCAGTGCCAGCTAACAGGAACCCTCTATCTCTAGGTAGCCTACTAAACTCTCTGCTCCAATAGAGTGATTGTAAGTGAATTTCTTAATTTAGCAAATTTCCATCTCAACAACTACTGATCTTACATTGCATTTTGCAATATACAAAACCCTTTCAAATCCACTACCTTTGGTTATTTGCAGCAACTCTGTGAAATAAGTATGGCAAACATTATTATTATTTCTCTTTCTACAGAAGAGAAAACAGCACTCAGAGACCAAATTACTGTGGTCCAAGTACTGTGCTCACTGCTGATCTGTGTATTTAAGGCTCTGCATGCCTACTTCCTCAAATATTTACCAAGGAGCTTTTATCTATCCACTATAATGAAACACATTGCAATGAATCCAAGTGACTATCCTCACTAAAGTGGAAGGTGCATTCTGCAAATTAATGCTGAGAAATAAATGTAGGGTTCGATATGTAGACAGACAGACAGATAAGAATCAGATTTGGGGGAAGGAGAAAGGCTCAAAGACCAGACAGAGAAATCTGGGATTGGAGAAGAGAGGCTTTGTCGTCTTTGAGCAGCATTGACTCAGTGTGTTTTAGGAAGATAAGTTTGGCAACAATTAGCAGAATGGTTTGGGGAGGAGGAGAGACAACTCAGGAAAGCTAGCTAGAAGGAATTTAAATCAGTGCCTTTCAAATTTTAACGTGCATACGAATTACTGCCCAAGGATCTCGTTAAAATGTGCTGATTTGGTAAGTCTGGGTAGGATCTAAGATTCTGCATTTCTAACTAGCTCCTAGGTAATGCCAGCAATGCTGGTCCATGGGCCCAGTTTTGACTACCAAGAGTTCAAACAATCTAAGCGTCAGGTCGTAGGGAATTGGACTTGGGATTTAACCGCATGTTAGATTCTTAAATTGTGGGAATTTTTTAGAAATGCAAATTCTCAGGCCTCACCCTAGACCTGCTAAATCTGAAATTCTGGGCTTGGGGGCCAAACGAATCTGCATTTTTATAAGCCTCTTCAAGTGATTGTCATGCACAATCAAGAACACTAGCTGGAAAAAATGTAGAATATCAAGGGATACAGTTTGATTGCAAGACTCTGTGATATGATTTAAGACATTTCTGCCATTAAAAAGCATTGGGTTGCACAATCACTTGAGTGCATGTAATGCTGTTGAACTGTATGATCAAAAGGAGTTGAGATGGTAAATTTTATGTTATGCCTACTTTATCACGATTTTTAAAAAAATATTTGATGCTAAGGCCACGCTCCCCTTCTAGCTGCCTTCCTGATAACTGATTACTGCTAACAGAGCTAAGCAGATGCCTACATGGGGGTCTTCTCTTCCCTCCAGAACATCCACCTGGTGGCCAAGTGGCTCAGCACCCTGGAGAAGAAGTTGGAGGAGCACAGTGAGAACAGCCACCCAGAGTTCAGGGTCTTCATCAGTGCAGAGCCGGCACCTTCCCCCGAGGGCCACATCATCCCGCAGGGCATCCTGGAGAACTCCATTAAGATCACCAACGAGCCGCCCACGGGCATGCATGCCAACCTGCACAAGGCCCTGGACAACTTCACTCAGGTACTGCCCTGGGTGAGGGGGGGAGAAGAGCGCCCCTCCTGCGAAAGAGCAGACACAAACTGGGTGGGAGACTCGGTGGGAGGCATGCAACTCAGGGGGCAGTGGGGTGCTGCTGGGCTATGGGGCAATGCCAGCAGGGAGAAATGCATTCCCTCTGCAAATGACCTCCAGCCGGTGCCCACTCAGGACAGCCCCACTCTCCATTGCCAGGTACACCTGGCGGGGGGTGGTCACATTTAGGGCCTTTCTTTGACAAGAAGGATGGAAGAACTTTCTCCAGGTCTACTGTTAACTAATATTCCAAGATAAAGAAGACCACATTACTGAAAACCTAATACTGGATCCCGTGCTGACTAGCTAAGCATGCTATCTTCAGGTGCAGGGGGATGACATCACTTGACATCTGCATGAATCTTGAGTATCAAGGGTTCAAATAATACAGATGTGAGACAGTTGGGAATTAGACTCTACACCTGTGACCTGCAGACCAGCAGTGTCCGCATCACCTGGGAACATGTTAGAAATGCACATTCTCAGGCACCACCTGAGACCTGCTGAATCTGAAACTCTGGGGTGGCACCTAGGAATCTGTGTTTTAATGAGCTGCACAGGTGAGTCTCATGCACCGCAAGTTTGAGAACTCTATGATCCAGAATATCAAAGCACAAGGTTCAAATGCAGGCAACTATGTTCTTTGGAATGTCCACTACTGGGAATTCTAAAACTCATGTTGTGGAGTGTCTATTTACAGCCAAGTCCATGGCCCTGGTGGCTGACGACATATATGAAGTTGCACCAACAAGCTCTGCAACTCAGACCTCTTCCATCTTCTCAGGAAGGTCCCATTTCTTGTTGCTTCTCCCCTGGGACTTCCACTTTCCTGGAGAGGGGAGTACATAGAGGCATGAATATCAGGAGGGTGGGGGCCCTGGGGATCACCTTAAAATCCATCCACCACACCAAGTCTTGGTGGAATCCAAGGGGAAGGTTCTAAAAGCGGTTGGGGAGGTTTTCCTGTCTACAGTCATCTTTTAGTAGCACCAACGGGTCTCTGGTTTCACAGAGCTGGTGCTAAAACTCACAAGTCCCATGTGGGTCACCTAGGTAACTTGAAACGAGCCATCCGACAGGGCAATTGTGCCAGCTAGCCCAACAAAAACTGCTGGGGCCTGGTTTAAACTTAAAATCAGATGAAGACCACATGGCAGTCAGAGTCTCGGAAGATTTTACTGACTGCATGATACACTCATAGCGTAGGACTCACGCAGCCCAGCTCAGAGAGGGAAGCTTCTACAAAGATTTGAGAAGCAAAACACGTCTAGTCACCTTTTCCATGCCCCTTCTGAACCCAACTCCAAAACCCACATGTCACCTGGAACAGAGAATGGGTGAACATTACCAGGAGACTCAAGATGTTTTAGCTTGAAGTTTCTGCTAAGAAATACCCTGCCCATTGCAACATGGGGTGGAAGGTGGGGCAGGGTCTAGTCCAAGGGCATCTTATTTCTTCTTTCTTTCTAGGCCTCCTCCAATTGACCTTGACTACACTCCTAGGTCCTCTGCACCAGAGGCCAGCCCTTTTACATTTTCTAGGTTTCCTATTCCAGGTGGGGAAAACATCCATTCTTAAGTTTTAAATCTGCAGCCTTCTTTACAGGAAGCTGGAGCTGGTTTCAAGCAGACATTTCTGTCTTTAAAAGACATTGGGTTGTGCAATAATGTGAGTGCACATAATGCCACTGAACTGTACACTTATAAATGGTGACGATCATAAGTTTTATGTTATTTTACCACAGTTTTAAAATTAAAAGTTGAAAAAAAGGCATTAGGCTGCAGTGAGTTGGCTCTATTAAAGGCTCCGGGGGAACGCCATTCTCAGCTCTTCTGCCTTGGAAGGAAAGGAGCAGATACCTCACATGCTGTGTGTCCTAGTGGTTAATATTGGGCCCCAGTAGGATTATTATCATCCATAGCCACACCTGGCTTCATCTTCTCAGCGTCTTCCTGGGCCATTGTTCTTGGGTTTATCTCCTTGCAAGCCTGATGTTCGGTCTTGGTCATCGGGTAACTGGGAAATCTGTCCCAAGAGCTTTTCCTGGTTATTCTGTCCCTGCCATAGTTGGTTCTTCCACCATTCATGGCCACGTTCAGCACCTTGTTCTAAGAAAGAGTGACAGACTTAAGAGTATATTCACTGTCCGTGAGAGTCTTAACCGCCCCGTTCTCCTGCACACATGCCCTGGCACGGCAGCCTGCTGCGGAGCGCCCCACACTCACCCTGCTCCTTCAGAGCCCATCGCAGCCGTTTAAAGGACAAATTGCAGAACGGAGCTCTTTTTAATGCCTGCTTCCCTGAAAGCTGTGCTGTTCGGGGATGATTATTTTATTCCGACTGTGTTTGAGTGTGCCACTGTCAGCCGCTTTTGGCATTTTAACATGATTTCTTGTCTTTGTGCGTAAAGACATTTTTCAGCAGGACTCGATTTTTTCAAATGTGTAAGAAGTAACGAGCGAAGCATCCTGCATGTCTGTAGGGAACAGCTCTATGCAGAAAGCAGTTTCGCACTAGGCAATGGCCTTGTCCTCTGCACCACCTCTGACCTTTCACATCCATGCCTTTGTGGCAAGCACGACACCAACAAAAGCCTTATAGGTGCCCCACATACCCAGAGAGAGAGAGAGAGACTCTGTCACAGGCTCTCCATGGAAAAGTCAGATGCTCTAGAAGCTCCCTCTGTCCTATTTCCTCTGGCACTCTCATTCATGTGAGCAAGTCTAAGACTACGTCCCAGAAGAAATGCCAGGACTGAACCCAGTGCAACCTGTGTGAGCTTTGAGACTGCCTCTCTGGGGCTCCAGCCGCAGCATCTTGCTCTATCCTGAACAGAGAAAATCTCACTCAGAGGAAATTATTTTTAATTCCAAAGAGTCCAGGGTTTCCTTTCCTATCATCCCTCCAAAATGCAGGCTTTCCTTCTCCCCGCCATCACCATCCCCCTGAACACCCGCCAAGCACAGCTCCATTGCCTGCCTCTGAGCCATCTCCTGATCCTCTTTCCTTCCTCTGTCCCTTCTTTCACCCCTTCCCCATGCACCACATCCTTTCCCTGGTGTCATGCTCTGCAGCCAGGACCCCTGGGGACCCTTGTTTCCTCAGCTCGTGTCCGGTCGCCCCTGCCCAGGTTCAGAGGTGTAGCAAGGATGGGGCAGAGCACAGCACACCTCGGATCCCTGTGACTCTGGTTCCCATTCCCGCCCTCATTTCTGCAGCTCCCCAGCAGACAGGCAGTAATCGTACACACTAAGCCTCCACGAAGGGCGAGGAAAGGCTTGCAGGAAGGGAAGGTCTTAGAGATGATGCTGTGGGAGCCCCCACCCACCTCCCGGTGCTCGGTGAAAGTAACGAACATGACGTTCCCGTGGCCGCCTTCTCTATTCGCTGTGCTAGGGAACCTAATCAGCACATCTGTATGCCCAGACGTGAGCCACAAACCAAACCCTGTTATAACGTGAATCTAAACCTAAACTCAAATTCTAAACCTCTGCAAGTTTCACTCACGCCCTGAGCCCAAGCCCAGCCTCAGTGCAGGCTGTGGTCTCACAGTAGCTCAAACCCTGACTAGGGTAGACAGTAACTTTCTCCAGCGGGAACCCCAGTCATCCCCCGCCCTCGCCTGCCCAGCGTAGGGGAAGCTGCGTGCCGACATCGGAAGCCGTGCTTTCTTTTCAGGACACTCTGGAGATGTGCTCCCGGGAGACGGAGTTCAAGAGCATCCTCTTTGCTCTGTGTTACTTTCACGCGGCGGTGGCAGAAAGGCGGAAGTTCGGGCCCCAGGGGTGGAATCGCTCCTACCCCTTTAACACCGGGGACCTCACCATCTCCGTGAATGTTCTCTACAACTTCCTGGAGGCCAACGCGAAGGTAAAGGAAACTCACATCCAGGGACCAGCCGGGAGGAGGTCAGGAGGGCCACCTCTCAGAGGGACGATGAGGTGTCGCCACACGGAGGGAGGGGAGCGTGTGCCAGGGAAGAGTCACACTCTGCACGAGAGGGGTGAGGAAGTGCCAAGCCCAGGACCAGCCCAAGGCTGAGATCAGTACAATGATGAGGCCGGAGCCAAGGAGGCTCAGGAAACCAAGCTAGTGACCCCTGTCACGTGTGAGTCAGCCCCTGAGAGTTTGTCCCAGGGCCCCCCAGACCAGCCCTGCGTACTCGCAGTGTGGCAGGTGGGCTGCCGATCAGCGGGAAGAGACCCGGCATTCACCTGATGTAAGTTCCCAGTTGAACCAGTCAGAAGTGCAGGCACGCAGCTCCTGACACAGGCACGCAGCTCCTGACACAGGTATGGTCTTGCCAAAGTTGGAGAAGAAACCCCATCTCCTTTCTTCTCTGTCTGATGTCTCCATTGCAAAGAAAACTTACATCAACAACAGATGCTCTTCCAACTGAGGGAATTTCACACCGTCAAGGTTATTTTAGTTCATGGACCAGACACGGCCTCGGCGGGCGGGGCCACCTCCTCTTCCTGGTGGGGAAATGAATAGGCCCAGATGTCCCGAGAGATCCTTCTGCCTCCAGCCCGTGGGTCCCGGGAAGCCCGCCCCCTACACACTGTCCCTTCACTTGCTGGCTTTCCCCAAGTTGTTTCCCCTCCAAAGTTTCACCCCAGTGAACCTGTGTGCTGTTCACGCCAGACTTTCCTAGGAGACAGTTAATTAATCCTATAATGAATGACAGAAAATTAGAAAAGTGTCCTGGTCCCCACTTCTCTCCCTTTGACATTCACCTATTTAAAGGGCTTCTGAGTAGAGCCTGATGTCGCAGATTGTCACAGTTAATGACCAGGAAAGAGGGAGGGCATCTGTGTGGGGAGAATGAAGACCAGTAAGACGTTACTCCAAATCTGGAGAAACGTCCCATCTGGCAGCTCATGCACCACCCACGCGTCGGGCCAGCCCCACGCCTGCGTGGAGGTCACCCTTTCCGTCCTTCACCTGTCCCTCAGGTCCCCTACGATGACTTGCGCTACCTGTTCGGTGAGATCATGTACGGAGGCCATATCACAGACGACTGGGACAGAAGACTCTGCAGAACCTATCTGGAGGAACTCGTTAAACCGGAAATGTTAGAGGGAGAACTGTCTCTGGCCCCAGGGTTCCCGCTCCCAGGCAACTTGGACTACCGTGGTTACCATCAGGTGAGGCTCTGCTCTTTGCTGTGACGGCGTGACGGTGCTCACATCCTTCCCTGCACAGACGAACGCTCTGGTCGGGGACAGTGGCTCAGACAGCTGAGCTTATATCAGGTTTGGGCCTCTGCCCCAAGCTTGCCCTGTTCAACTTGAAAAACACAGGATTTCCAGCCTCACATTAATAACAAAATTAAGCCTTTGGGGAGCTTTTTATTCTTGATGTCTGCTTAGATAATTCTATTGGTTGCTGTTTTTTCTACAAATAACATCTAGGGTGGTTATTTGGTTGTTTTCACTCAAGACATTGACAAAGCCATTATTAATGGAGCAAAATTTCAGGTAAGAAGTTAACTAACTTTGGTAAAATGTATATCAGTGATTCAGACATCTTCAGAAAAACATGATCTTGTGGTCAGATCGCTCACGCCTCCCAGCCCCTGTCAATTGCTATAAACACAGTCACATGCCACACACGTATGCTAAAAAAAGTGTTCTCATAGAGGTTTCCTCACTATCACTTTGGTTTTTCATGTTACTATTACCACAGCTATTTTTAAAGTATTCATATTTGCCTATTTCACCTGCCATGGAAAATATATTAAAAGATCATTTAAAAGAAAAAAATAAAAAGCTTTTATTGCTGGGCTTTTGAACATGCCAAGAAGAACTCTTGAATACCAAGCTCAAGGGAAAGACTGGTCATAGGGATTTTAACTATAAGCTTTAAACTAATTTTTTTAATTCATAAAACTTAAGAAGGTAAGTCACACAAGCCATTTGATCCAGGCAAACTGGACCTATGAGAAGAAGTTAAAAACAGTAAGAGTCTTTAAGCAAAATAAGAGGAATTTTTTAAGGACACGACCAAAGGCTTCAAGGCCAGGAAAATTGTGCAAGAGCATCCCCTAGTGTCCACTGGGTAATTTGACAAGAGGCTGGAACAAGTGACAGGCAAAGTGAGAACCCTGTAGCAGGGCTGTGCTCTTATCCACAATAATGTGGTTTGCACACTTCCAAATGACAGGGGTAGGCTATTCTTTCTTAATACCTCTCTTTAATATGACGGTTAACAGATGGTTATAGGGCATCTACGAAGAACCCAGGGCATGCTGGAGGATATACAAAAATGAAGTAAACATGCAAAGTTGCCTTTGAGGAATGAGCAATCTTTTACTTAGACTAGGTGTTAATAATACCAAGAAATCATCAAAATCATGTTAGGAAAAAAATCATAATAGGAGCTAAACTTGGGGGCTGTTTCCTCTTGATCATAAAAAGAATCGTGAAGGAATACTCAAAACATTTGGAGAAGAAAGCGAGCCTTACACGCTGGGGAGGCTGCTTGAGGCATGGCAGGCTGTGGCCACTAGCACTGACCGTGGAGGAGTATTGTTTGGGTGACGCAGTATTTGAAAATTGTTAAATGCAAATGTCTTTGATCAGGGGCATGAACTCCCCAGGCTGCAGCCAAGTGCACCTCACTCGTCCTGCAGCCCAGTTCATGTGTGTATTTTGTGTGCACCGCCCCTCATTATGTGTTTAGGTGTGTCATCTCTGATTTAGATAAACAGAGGGGAGAGAAAAAGAAATTTAAGGGGGAGAGGTCTGGGATGTCCTCCTCGTCTAGCAGGGAGCTATGGGAAGAGGTGGGAATGGAGTTGGATAAAGAAGGAAAAAAAAAGAATGGCACAATGAATGCGGCAGCTTTGGGAAACTGGCCTGGTCTGCAGAAACAGATGGTGTGTACTGACAGGTGCGCGAGTAGGTGGAGGGCAGGCTGAAGTCAACCGGGGTGGGCGAGCAGTGTCCCCTTGAGGGCCACTGGTGCCTGAGGCCTGGTCTGGCCCACCAACTGCCCCGCAGAGGACCAGCCAGTGTGGGAGACGGGAGACACATCTTGGTTTCTTTCTAATTGACCTTGCCCTTGACTTTCAGTACATCGATGCCCAGTTGCCCCCAGAGTCGCCCTACCTCTACGGCCTCCACCCGAATGCAGAGATTGGCTTCCTGACGCAGACCTCAGAAAAGCTCTTCCGCACCATGCTGGAGCTGCAGCCTCAGGACAGCCAGGCCGGAGACGGAGCAGGGGCCACAAGAGAAGAAAAGGTGCATGGTGGGGACTGTCTGAGGTCCTTCCGGGGTGCCCGGGGATTGTAGGTGGACAGCCTTCTCCTGCTGGCCGCGGGGGCAGCATCACGGCACAGACGGTACACAGGCACAGCCGTGCAGCCTGGAGATGCCTGCCCCTCACCTCCAAGAGCCCCTCCCCCTCCTCCATCCGTCACATCGGCCATCTGGTAAAATCGTAGGAAGTCCCTGACATTAGGTTTGGCAGTTTTCTTTGCCAGCCCACCCAAGTCGGTTTGTATTCAGTTTGTCTGCTGCAGTGAAAAGGGCAGGGCTGACAATGGTGGCTTGGGAACCCTGACACTGACTTCACGATTCCTTGGCAAACTAGTAACGCTGGGTGAGGAGCAGCCCCCAGGCAACTCCACCCTCATTCTACCGACTAGGTATTTGTGTGGATGACACTCCTCGAAAATGAACGTGCCTTCTCTGTGCAAATGACTCCTAGTCAGAGTCTCTGAACACACAGCTACATCCTGTGCTACTAAGCACAGGAATTCTTACAGTCTTAGGAAGAGGAGGCGGGTCATGGAGTAGCAAGGCAGACTGGGGTGGGGTGTGGGTTTCAGGACAACTCAAGGCAATTTGGGGCTCTGTTCCTGCTGTGGGGGTAGCTGAGGGCAGAAAAGGAACGGGCCACCAATGTGAAGCCAAGACAAGCTAATGCAACTGCAAGAGACGCACCTCACCAGCCGCACCCGCCCTACTGTGCTGCCTGGCTTCCTTTCAGGACAGATGCCACTGAGCTTACACGGAAACATCCTTGGGGGAATAAGGGTTAGGAAGGCTGGGAGGTGACCAAACTTTTAGGCTCTGGGGATGGATTTTAGGAAAGCAAAGTGATTGATACTAAAGGGGGTTGGACTTTTATTTAAAGGTATGGACTAGTGTCACAAGTAGTTCTTGCATTTTCATATGCCTAAGAATGAGCTAGAGAGCTTGAAATTCTGATTCCAAGGCCTCGGGTCAGGCCCTGGCATTGACAACCCAGTGATTGTGATGAGGTGCGCACACTTTGAGAAAGCTGCTTTAGATCACACTCCTCAGCCTCTTCCACTATTTGATGTACAAGATGTAATTTGAGAATGAAGGGAAGAATACAAACCACCCACGGTGAAAAACCTTCCTAGCTCTGAAAATGAAAAGGCCTGGGACTATGTAAGTAATAGACCTAGGATTCTTCAGTCAAGTTTCAAAGAAGGCTGGGCGTGGTGTTATCCCAGCACTTTGGGAGGCCAAGGCATGAGAATCACTTGAGGCCAAGAGTTTAAGACCCGCCTGAACAACCTAGCAAGAGCCCATATGTACAAAAAATTAAAAATGCTTTGAACCAAAAAGGTTCAAAGAAGATTCTAATTCTGATCATTGCCTCACTCTCTCCCCCAGGTCACTCCAGAAATGGTGCGTGTGTGTGTGTGTGTGTGTGTGTATGTGTGTGTTTCAGAAATGATATGAACGGTGATCACTCACTTGCCATGCATGGTACCGTGTAGGACAAGTGTGCAGGGTACTGGGTGTGTGTCCGCCTGTGTAGTGTCCCAGTTTTCACCCGTGGTGGTGTTTCTCATGTGCTCCACATGTTCCGATGAGCTGTGTGCTTCCCACCCACATCGCAGCTCAAGAGGAGGGACAAAGAGCCAAAGCCCAGAGAGAGCATCTTGTTGTCAGTAGCAAATGACCGAGAGGGTGCACACTCCACACACACTCACAAAGTCTTGATCCGAGAGAAAGAGAGAGAAGGAAGGCAGGCATGAGAGACAGACATGAGAGATACATGGGTGGATGGATGGGTGAATGGGTGGGAGGATGATGGATGGATAATTGATGGATGGGCGGATGTTAGAGGGATAGAGTTATATGGACTGAAGGACATCTTCAGGGATATAAACCAAACAATATAACAGTTTAACAGTATTTTTCCCCTTTGGGGGAAAAGTCAAGATTATGGGAAGATTTTGCTTCTAATATCTTACATATCTGGAATGTTTGGATTTTTCTGGTAAGTATTTATTACTTTTCCAAAAAGAAAAAAAAAAAGCAGAGGTGTTTGCTACTGGAAATCGAGTGGACCACATCCCTGGGAACCCTCGCCTCCCATCTAAAGGGGCCTCTGGGTTCCCAGAGGGAAAGAAGGTCCTGTGTATGTCTGTGGACCTGCCCCTTCCTTTCAGCCCTCTCCCTGCAGGCCCCAAACCCTTTGCAGTCTGATCAGAGACAGAATGGAACGGTGCACCCCCACATCCCATGTATTTTAGAACAATACCCCCAGACTATCTTTTCATGTCCTTGTGACTAATGTCCAAATGGAAGCTCACTGATATAAGACTGTTTCTTCAAATTCCGCTCCAGAAACAGAAATATAATATAATTTTAGCCATTTGTCTTCTACCCCAGCAGCAGCTCACAGGTGCCATTAAAATTCCATTCCAGTTTTTGCTATGACAGCACCAAAGACCCATTTGTGACAGGACGATGAGTTTTTAGTTTTTGTTTTTTTTTTTTTTTTCCTAACATCAGCTCTTTTCCTAGAGAATGTATTGTATGTTAACAATACCAGGCAGGGTGAATATTTATCATCCTTCACCCTTACATGATTCTTTATAGCTTTCAGACACCACCATGATCATCAGCTCGTTTGATTTGATCTTTGCATCAACCCTGGGAGTTGGGGAAGAGGGAGCAGGAAGAGAAAGACACTCTTGGAGATTTTTACAGTTGAGAAAATTGAGGCCTAAGTGACTTGCTCATGTTCACAAGGGTAACGCATCGCAGAATTGTATTAACTTGGTCAAGGCCCTTTGGTTGCAAGCAATAGACACCCATTTAGCTGAAGTAGGCAAGAAATATCTCACCAAATCAAAGGACTCAATCTAAGAAAGGACAAACACCATAGTGGCTCTGCAGTCCCAGGGAGGAAGAAGCGTGGACAGTCCTTTCCGGGCATCTCCACCCTGCCCGGGCTCCCTGGATTCCAGGCAGGAGATTCAGTTTTTTGTACTTCTGGGAAAGAAAGTCTGATTGGCCTGACTTGGGTGCAGAGAGGCTGGCCCTAGGGACTATCCCCCAAAACAACGGGGAAGGGGTGATTTCATAAAGAGACAGGGACCTGTTCCTAGAAGAAGAGGGGAGAGGTAGTAACAGACAAAAACAGCAGAGCTCAGCTCTCAGGATGCTGGAAAGGGCTGGTGCTCACTGCCTCCATCCCTCTCTCCCCGACCCCAGGCTGCTGGCCACGTGCTCTAGCATGTCTGCATTTGTGTCATTTTTCTTTCTCTGCTGACAGACCTCCTGGGCTTACCCATTTGCAGACTCAGCCCCCAAGTGCTTGCCCTGAATTGACTCAGAATCTCTGAGCCTCAATTCCAATTTTCCAGGACAGAGACCCTGGTTGTCCTAGCTCCCCGGTCTAATTAGCTGCTGGGTTGTGTGGGCAAAGGACTCGTGGGATGAAAGAGGAGGTTTATAAGATAGATGGGTGCGCTTCTTCCAGAACTGAAAGATAAAAACTGCAGCAATATTGCCTCACAGAAACTCAGAACTGAGTGTGTGTGTGTGTGGATAGACAGACACGGACACGGATATAGATGGAAACAGACATGTTCGTCGCCGGCGAACCACCACTCCAACTGCACAAGGCCCGCAAGGGCTATCTTCCCAGTTTATTCCCATAGCTACCTGAGTCAGCCTTGGAGTGTTTCAACTCCCAGTTCTCAGAGGGGCATCTGGGTGCATCTCGTTCAGCTGGCTGCACAAGTCACAGGGAGCAGGCCAGCCTCAGGAGAGGTCGTCCTGAGGGCAGTCCTGACCCTGACCTCTCTGCCCCAGGCAAGAGGATGGCCAGGCGGTGTGGGCAGCGGGGCTGGAGGGCAGTGGGAGATGGTGAGGGGCATCTCCGGCCCCACCCTGCAGAAGGATGGAGCGCTTCTGGAGAAGAAGAGCCCCTTCTTAACCCTGTGTTTCCTGCTGTGGGCAGGTCAAGGCCCTTCTGGAAGACATACTGGAGCGGGTGACAGACGAGTTTAACATGTCAGAGCTGATGGCCAGAGCGGAGGAGCGCACCCCCTACGTCGTCGTTGCCTTCCAGGAGTGCGAGCGGATGAACGTCCTCACCAGAGAGATCCAGCGCTCACTGAGGCAGCTGGACCTCGGCTTGAAGGTGACTGAGGTTTTAGGGGGGGCCGGGGAAGGACATTGCCAGAGGACACAGCTGGACCCCCATGGGGAAGGGGGAACACCAGGAGACCTGGGAGCTGAGGGCAGTTGTCCTCCAGTATCCTACATGCCCCCAAAAGGTCTTACTGCCCAGAAACTATATTTGGCCACGAGGTTGTCTGAAAGAACCAAGATACTGTTCAATCTCTGACATTTCAGCAAAGAAAGGGTCTACTGTTTCCACTACCCATGACCTAAGTGAGTTTACGTTATTCACCATGAGATGATGTCAGCGCCTTGCACAGATCATGTGATTACTGCTCCCCTGGATGACAGGTGAAGGGGAGACCTTGCCGTCTTTAGGAGCTGAGGAAAGTGCTGTCAACTTGCACTAGTGTGTTTATTGAAAGAATCATAGTCCCAGACAGAAGGAAAGCGAGAACCCGGTTTTGCAGCTGACAGTGAACGCTCAGACAAGCCCTGGAAGTCCAGGTGTGGAACGTGCTGGTGCCTTTGTGTCTGGCTCTTGGGGTTATACAAGGGTCGCGGTCGCATAAGGAAAACAATTGTGGTTTTTTTCACATGTAGTCACATAGAGACTATGAGACAGACTGCAAAGCCTCGGTCTGGGGTTTTTGGTTTAATCTCTATTAATTTCCTTTCGCCCCGTCCCCACTCCAGTATGGGTGCTGGGGGAATAAGAAGGAAGGAGGGGCAGGAAGGGGACATTGAAGACTGACAGTGTCTGGAAATGTTTCCAAAATCTGTGCCAGCGTGTAATCAAATGAAGCACAAAATTCCGCAGAGCAATCCCAAACGTCAGCGAGGATCTGTCCTGCTGCGCAGCCCGTGGCTGTGGTGCGCAGGTTCATGCTAGCGATTTCCCCCCGCGGAGGTTCGCCGCGCTCTCGGCATGGAATCTGTGTAGACTTCCGGCTCATTCGCTCATCTTTCATCCGCGAGCCTTCACCGCGGTTTATTGTCACGCATCGCAGCGCGTGCCTGGGCAGAGACTAAGCGTGGGGCTGGGGGAGGCGTTTCTCTTTCCTTTCGGTCTGGCCCAACCAGTGCAGATTGGTGAGCTCCTCGGGCGAGTCTTGGCGCAGCGTGCGGGTGGGTGCGGGGGAGACGGGAAGGGGAGCCTTCCCCTCCCGAAGGGCAGTCTTGTGGGATCGTAATGCAGAGTGGAATTCATCGCCACATCGAGAGACGCCAGAGAAGAAAGGAGAAATAAGTGCTGTATGTGGAATAAGGAAAGGCCCCAAGCAAAAGCGCATGGGGGGTGGGGGCTGGAGGAAGGGGAGGATTGCAGCAGGTGACGACGGGGGAGAGGCTTCTAGCGGCGAAGAGCAGAGGAGCCCAAAGCCCATTCCAAGAGTCGACCTGCTTTGGCTGGAGCCAAAGGTCCACCCAGGCAAGCCTCCCGGCAAGCAAAAATAATAGGGTGAACTTCCAACAGGTAACAGAACAATGACCCAGAAGCAGCTGGGACCTTTTTCTCCTGGTCCCTCTGTGAACTGGAGGACAGAGAGCAATCTCCATTCAAATCTGCTGTCCTGTCAAAATCCAGTCTCACGAGGACAGTCCCCCATGTTGGCCTGGTCATCAGACTCTCTGGAGGTCTGGTCACAATTCAAGTTCCCATCTCCACCCTCCTGTCCTACAGCCTCTGCAGATGAGGGCTGGAAATCCATAATTGTAACCAGCAGCCAGGTCCCTCTAGGGAACGAGTCAAGCACCAAGGCAAGTGGGTGGAATAAAACCCTGGACAAAGGTATGGGTGGCCAAAGCAAGGGGCAAAGGAGGAGATGGCAGCAGAGTGCAGAGAAGGGGGCATCTCGAAGGCGAGGGAAGGGATGGAGCTGAGCTGGCCAGAGATGGGACAGGGAGAGGGGACGACTGAAGGGGGGTTGGTCAGGAGGGGCTCACAGGATGGTCCGGCCGTGAGCGACGGGCGGAGGCCCGCGTCCGGCAGTGTCCGTTCAAAGGAGCAATGACAACTTCAGTTCCAAGCTGCCCCCGAGCATGTGGGAGGCGTGCTTGGCTTTGCCCGCCAGCTTACCCAGCAGGGGCAGGGAGGAAAGAGGAAATTCTGCTTGAGGTTGCCGATGGAAAAAAACCCATACTCTGCAAAATGATATAAAGAGGTTTATTCTGAATTGAATATGTGTGGCCACAGCCCAGAGAGCCAGCCCCAAGAAGCCTTGAGCAAGTGGTCTCACAGCAGTTGGGCTACAGTTGGGGCTTTTTATTTCAAAATACTAAGGGGGTACAAATGTTTTAGGTTACATGAGTCGCTTTTGTAATGCTTGAGTCCCAGCTACAGGTGTGTCTGTCACCCAAAGTGTTCATTGTACCCATTAGGTAGGTTTTTCCCCCTGCCTTCCTATCCCCCCACCCCCGCCCCATTGATTTCCACAGAGTTTAGCTTCCCACTGTGCAGGGGTGTGCTCATAAATTACTACCAATTTAATAGTGAGTAAATGTGGTGTTTGTTTTTCCGTTCTTGGTCTGGTTTTATACATTTCAGGAAGACAGGACTTGCATGTATAGTCATAAATCAATACATGGAAGACCTACTTTGGTTTGGCCTGAAAAGGCAGGACATCTAGAAGTCGGGTGTCACAAGTTATAGGTGGCTTTAAAGATTCTTTGATTTGTAATTAGTTAGAGAAATGAAGCTTTGTCTAAAGACTTGGAATAGTTTAAGTTAAGGTAAGGACTAGAGTGATCTGTTAAGCAAATTGATGACCTGCGGGTGTGGCTTAAGCTCTGCCTTGCGTAGCCTTAGGCCTGTTACCAAGTTACAAAGGAAATCTCCAACAAGGCAGGGGGCGTGAGGAGCCAGGTCTGACTTCCCTTCTCCTGGCAACTCAGCCTTAGGATATTTCTGCCGACTCCCTTGTGGCCAAAAGGGGGTCCATTCGGTTGGCTGGGGGGCTTAAGATTTTGTTTTTGTTCACAAGGTTTTTCTTCTTTTACTTTACTTTCTTTCTTTAACAGTCACTTTAGAGTTGAGGGACTGTTTTAGGTTGAGCATAGGAAGACATGGGGCAACTCTTGTTCTCCGACACATTGACCAGGCAAACCCAAGTACTCTGCCCAGACGGGGAACCGAAGTTAGAAAATACCTAGCTTTTTAAGTCATTAAGTCAATACTCTTAGCATGAATGCTACAGAAATCTTCATTCACAATAATTTATAATTGGCTGGATGTGAGGCCGTAATGTCTACCCAAAAAGTATTAGATGAACTGAGAGGCATAGCACCATAACGCCCTGAGGACTGTGGAAGCTCAGAGCACACAGCAGTGGTAGGGGAGGGCAGTCCTTGGGGAAGGCAGCTGGCCACAAACCTGTCCCCACAAAGAGGGATTCCGGTGGGAATTCACCACAGTCAGACATCTAGCTCTCAGCCTGACATGATGAAGAACCAGGGCCTGTGAGTATCCCAGAGCTGATGGGCAGGGCACTGACTTCCACTAACCAAAAGCACAAAAGCCTGATATACAACATTCCCCATGGCCAATTTATTCTTTTACAATAACAACTAGTTATAAGTTTCAAAGGACCATATACTGATAGCATATTTCCCAGAAAATTCTCAGCCTATGTAGGAAAACTATATACAAAACCAGATTGTTAGATTTATACTGTCCAATACAGAAGCTCTAATGACAGGTGACTATTGAGACTTGAAATGTGGTTAGCCCAAATTGAGTGCAGTATGTGTAAATTATACACCAGATTTCAAAGAAATAAGACCCACAAATGTAAAATATGCCATTAGTAATTTTATATTGGCTATACATTGAAATGATATTTGATATTTTAGATATATTTATTTAGTTAAGTAAAATATAAAAATTAAGTACACCTTTTTTTTTTTTTACTTTTTTAAATGTGGATACCAGAAAATTTAAAGCACCCATATGGCTCAAATTTGTGGTTTGCATTATATGTCATTTGGGCAGCGCATATCATGGATGGAGTCATGCCCAGCCCAGAATCTGGGTGGGGCTGGGAATTATTTTTTGTAACTGAAATGTTTAATGGCATCAAGCTTTTTTCCTGTTCTTCAGTGACTGATTTCCCCTTGTGACTGACAAAATTTGTTTTTAAATATGTGAATGTTGTTAGGGTGGGAGCTCATGGCAGAGGTGGAGAAAGAATTCTCAACACAAAAATCAGGATAGAAAGAAGAAGTTTATTTTACTTTTCCCAAGAGAAAGTAGGAGAAGGACACAGCATGAAAGTGAAAGAAAAGAAGGGTGCTGGACGGAGGGCAAGTGGCTTGGGCTGTTTATCGGGCAGTTGTAAAGGGGTGGAGACAAATTGATTGCTATAGACTGATTAGCAGGAGACAGCTGGGAGATGTTCCTTCTTTCTTCTCCTGGAGACTGGCTTATCAATGCAGTCTGGTGACTGGTCTGGCAAATGTGGAGGAGGAGGATTCACACTTCCTTTCTGTCTGCCCAGCTCTTGTTAAATGCTGTAAAAACAATCTCCTTGGGCTGTTGATTTGCAAAGACAGAGAGTTGAGACCCATGTGATTAATCTTAAAGACAGTGAGTTAAGGTCCCAGTGGTTAGAGACTTCAAGTCAGTTTATTTTTCTCTGTTAGATAGTTTATTAGCAAGGCCGTCCTATCAAAGATGTTCAGACTGAAAGTCCAGCTTGCTTACTTGGGGATCTATTCTGGCTCTTAACTCAGATGCACTGCCTGTTGACTTAATAGTTCAGGTCTGGAAGGGGAACCACGCTTCAGCCCTTTAATCACCCCCTTTGGCCCATGCGCCTTTGGCCATCCGGGACTCTATCAGAACACCTCAGTGGACAGGCTGCTGTCAACCTTAGCCTGGAAGCCAGACTGGGAGGACTGGAACCCTTATCATTTCCACTTCCTTCCCGTCTCTGCAACTCCTGTGTCTTGTACAAATGAAAGCTAGTTGCAAAGAATGTCTTCACAGGGAAGGAAGAGTGGAGAGGAGCTGACCCTCAGGACAGGTGCAGCTTGGACCCCCCCCCCAAGGAAGGAGCACCTGGGTGTCACCACCCTGTCCCCTGGTCTTCTGTGGACTGAATGCCTCAACTACCTGACTGTGAGCCCAGAACAACAGCTGCTTCAGATGCACCAGAGGTGCCCTTTCCAAATGGAGGCTCCTGGCCTCACCCTCGTGAGTTTGAGTCTTTATGTTTGGACTGGAGCCTATGCAATCTGAGCTTGTAACCAGCTCCCTGATATAAAGAAATAAAGGCCTACAGGAAAAATGAGGTTTTTACTCTGTATTATACAGAAGGATTATGAAGACATTGATTTATAGGGATGAATAATATGGTTTAGGTCACAGCCAGAGAACACTCATATCCATGAAAAGGTGCCACCCAGCCTGTCGTTATCCCAGAGTTTCCCCCACAGTGCTGACACCAAGGAAGCACATCACAGGACCCCGAAGTGCAGCATTTTCTTAAGAGTGTTACCAGCTCCGTGAACCCCTATATGTTTTTATAATCCTCTCCCTTAACTTGACCCTTTGAGTTGTTTCCCAGAAATGATGGCCTCAAACTCCTGGCCTCAAGAGATCCTCCAGCCTTGGCCTCCCAAAGTGCTGGGATTATAGGCATGAGACACCACACCAGGCCTGAAATGATGGATTTTCTACAAGACAAAGGAGATTCTGAAGGCCCCAGGGCAGATTCCTGATGCCAAGATACCATTCCCTATAACCTACCCCCAAAGTAATGCCCCTTGTGATATACCCTATGACCTGCCCCAAGGGATGTGGCCCTTGCTTTAAAAGCTCATGACATCCCTTAGTCACAGAGACAGATTTGAGGCAGTTTCTCCTGTTCTCCCGACAAGATGTCTATTATATTAAAAATTCCTTTCTTCCTTGGCAATCCTCATTGTCTTAATGATTGGATCTTTGTGCAATGAGTAACTAGACTTAGACTGAAACCCCTTTGCAGTTTCAACAAGAGAACGGTCTGATGTTTTCTTTTAAGTTTTCTTTTTGTTGACTCTTGACCTGTGAGCAAGTAAGTACAGATATTAATTGGTATTACCTGGGATCCAGGCCAGAGGAGTTTAGGAAACTGAGGCTCGAATGAACACAAGCAGTTTCTTTACTTCAGCATATCCTGGATCTTTGAGAAGGGCCCACATACCCAGAGTTGGCCACGGGATCTTCTTGTCCACCCCACCTGCCACCAGTCTGGCAACATCTTAGGAAACTAATTTTTTTCTGAACACTTTTCAGAAAATGTTGGCCTGGAGTTTGTAGATATATCCCCCTCCTAAGAAGGGGACACAGGTTCACTTAGGGAATTGGAGGTGGAGTTCTCACTGGTTTCTTTTCAGCTTATCCTCTGCAAGAGTCCTTTCTACTTCTACTCAAGATCGTGGGATACCTGAATTCAGAAACCTACCTACAAGGTGGATGATTTCTTCTTTTCCTAAATTGTTCTTGTTTCACTGTCAAACTGGAAAAACCTAAGAGATAGTAAATTCTTTAAGGTTCTATTACTTGCACATTCAATCAGTAAATGCAAAATCATTGTCAGAATAAATTATAATCTTATTATAAGCAGATGTGAGAAATTTTTAAGAAAGCCAAGTTACACATTTTGTGTTCTTCTGCTATCAAAATGATTTTAGATTTCTGAAGGGTGCTAAAAATTAAGCATCGCATTTTTTTTTAACAGTTTGCGGTTCACGGCGAAACTGAGCAGAAGACACAGAGATTTCCCGTCTAGCCCCCTGCTCCGACACACAAGCTACCGCCCCCATTATCAGCACCCCCCCATCAGAGTGGTCCATTTATTACAACTGACACATCATTATCACCCAGAGTCTGTGGTTTGCATAGGGGTTGTATTTTCTGAAGGTTTGAACAAAAGAATAATGACATGGATCCACCCTTACAGTATCATACAGAGTAGTTTCACTGCCCTAAAAATCCTCCGTATTGCGTATCTCTGAATCTTTTCTTAAGAACATCATTTCTTCTTAGAAAGTGGAGAGTAGCTTAAACGGCTTCACTGTTTTCAGAAACAGCACATCTGTGTGTGAGGCGTGGTAACACGCAGCAAGCTGTTGACTTAGCCCAGGGAGATAACCAGAAACAAAGGATTCTCTGTGCAAAGCAAACAGACAGCAGCTGGCAGAGTCCGGAGTTCCATCGGAGCTCATCTGCGTCTGTCTCACTCTGGCATGGTCCTCGGAGTACGCGCCAAAGGACCAGGACGCTTTCGCCACACCTAGTCCAGCACCGCCAGCAGCCTGCGATCTGTCTGACATTATGCGTTCTGGTGGCTCATGTTACGGGACGACTCGAGGATGGAGGCCTTTACTGCCCCATCAACTCACGTGACAGATGATGTTCACAAGTACAATATACTTTCACAGATGCTCCAAATTTAATAAAATCCAAACAATCTTGTAGAGAAGCAAATTTAATACAAGTATTTATTTTGCTGTATAGTATGTAAAGGTATTTCATAACTATGGATGCAAATTGGCCAATGAAAACTTCTTAAAATTTTTAAAGGGAAAAATAAATACAGTATGGCCTATATCTTTTTCTTTTTTTAAGTGTATTGGACTTTGTTTTTCGTAATGAGTTGTGTCTTCTCTATGTATCTTCTTAACTGCAGGTTAGGAAGCAAGTAGCACTATCGTATGCCCGTAAACTGTTCTATTAATGCTGTCGTGTGTAGGCTTTTTAACATAGCCCTGGCAAAAACGTACACACTACGGTTTTCATTGCCAAGCAGAAAGCTTGGCCTTTCTGCCTAAAGTAAGTGTTGTCCTCTAGAGCTTTCTGTGATGACATAGACCTTCCATATTTGTACTGATAAGTTCACATGTGGCTACTGAGCACATGAAATGTAGCTAACATGACTAAGGAACCAGATTTTTAATTTTATAATTTTAATTCACTTGCATTTAAATGGCCACGTGTGGCTAGCGGCTATTATAGGAGACACTGCAGGCCTAAAGAGTCTGGTCTGTACTTGGGTATTGCAACGGAAGACCAAGAACAATGGGTGAGGACTTGCCTTGCAGCTGTGTTTGCTAAAGAGATCATCAGATAGGCCGGGCGCAGTGGCTCACACCTGTAATCCTAGCACTCTGGGAGGCCGAGGTGGGCGGACCGTTTGAGTTCAGGAGTTCAAGACCAGCCTGAGCAAGAACGAGACCCTGTCTCTACCAAAAACTAGAAAGAAATTAATTGGCCAACTAAAATATATAGAAAAAATTAGCCGGGCATGGTGGCATGTGCCTGTAGTCCCAGCTACGCGGGAGGCTGAGGCAGGAGGATCGCTTGAGCCCAGGAGTTTGAGGTTGCTGTGAGCTAGGCTGACGCCACAGCACTCACTCTAGCCTGGGCAATAGAGTGAGACTCTGTCTCAAAAAATAAATAATAAATAAAGAGATCATCAGATAGTTTTCCCACAAAGAACAGTACCTCATCCTTCCCCACAAAGGTGAATTCTAGCCCCTGTCCCCTAGAATGGCTTGTAGCTCTTAAAAGCCATTTTTTCAGTTCATTGCAGTTACTTTTCCCGCTGATCTCTCTCCAGATTCTCCTCTCCAGGGATGGCTTAGTCGTCTCAGGCTGCTGTAACAAAATGCCATAGACTGGGTGGCTTAAACAACAGAGTTCTATTTCTCCCAGTTCTGGAGGTCCAAGAGGAAGTGCTGGCAGATTCGGTTTCTGGTGAGGGCTGTTTTCTGGGCTTTGCAGACAGCTGCCTTCTTTTTGTGTCCAAAGAAGGAAGAGGGAAAGAGAGAAAGTGAGGGGAGTGGGGACAGACTGAGATTTCTTCCTCTCCTATCAGAGTAGGGCTCCACCTTTATGACCTCATGTAACTTTAATCACCTCTTTAAAGGCCCCATCTCCAATATAGTCTCATGGGAGGAGGTCGGGTAGGGCTTCAACACAGGAATTAGGCAGGGACGCAACTCAGTCCACAGCAGGGGTCTTTCCTACCTGTCAACACTGGAGGCTGCAGCCGCCTCCCACGGAGAAGTTGCTGTATTAGCCTGACGTACTGTTGGGGCCGCCTGTGCCCAGGCTCAGTGGTTTGGTGGGCCACCAACCCCACCCCTCTGTGGTGCTCAGGTCTCAAGGGCACTAGGGCATCACATCAGCACTTTACCTTGCTTTTGGCCTCTGTCACTCCACTCTCCTGATTGGGAGTCTCCTTCATGAATGGAAGGAGTGAAGTGGCATCACAGCTCCCGGGCATGGGGATTATTCTGTTCTGTTATTGGGCATAATCCACCATGTTTGTTAGAAAAGAAGTGCTGAGAACCTCTGGTCGGCTGCTCCTGCCTCCCTGGAGGGCACTGTGCTTCAGCCACTGCCGCCTCTGGTGCAGTGCAGCCCCAGGCTGTCTTGGCACACATCTGCAATAGCCATCCTGGCCTCTTCCCCGGGCAAAGGCTCTGTCCTTCCTAAAAACCCACCTGTAAACATATCCCATAAATAAGCTTTCCCGTGACTAATTCCACTTGACTCTGGTTACCCTACTCTTCTACACCTCCCCAACTGAGAGATCCAGCGTTGCTCCTGGGTTAATATGCACCCATGCCTGCATGGCTTCAGTCATCACTCAGGTCTTTCCACAAATACAAACGCTGCGTCCTCAGCTAAACTGTAAACTCCCAAATGAGGACTCTGTTTTCTAAATGCTGTACATTTCTGGGAGAGGAAAAAAAGACTAGTATAGCTCTGTTTGCTGTGGATGTGGGTCTACGTAGAGAGAGAGAGGTCAACTACATCCTCAATATATGTCTTCCTGCTTAATTTGTTTGCTCATCACTGCAAATACTGTGTAGCCTGTGAAGTCAATGGGCTTGACTTTTTAAATCAGGGATTTGGAAAATTACACACACATACACTATAATCAGTCCATTAAAAGTTAGTGGCATGGATTAGTCATGGTGAGTTTAAGTTTTTGAATAATTCCTTTTACACATTTAGAGGGTTTTTTTTTTCCCTAAACAGATAAAGGCACTGATTTAAAAAGCAAATTTTACAACTGTGATAGTAATCTCTGAAAAGTATTATTGAGGCGGTGCTTAAAAGTGACTCATGGTTTTCTGTTTATGGCCAACAAACCAGATTTACCTTTCCACCTTAAATAATTAGAAAATCAGACAAACTATGAAAAACATCAGTTTTCAGATACCGAACAACAGCTAGCATAAGACTATGATACTTGAAAGACCGGAAACAGGAAATGTGAGCCTTTCTTTGCACAAGCTTCCTAGAGGGAGGCAGTTTCCAGGCTACAGCTCAGGGGGCAGGAACCCAAAAGAGCCCCATCGTCTTGCTGAAATGAGGAGACACAGACCAGAGTTGACAGACCGTCCAGGATGGTCTCTTCATCTTAAACTCCTTCACTCACGTCTGTAAAGTCCCTTTTGCCACGTAAGGTAACATGGTCCCAGATTCCAGGGATTAGGATGCAGACATCCCCGGGGGAGGCTATTATTCTGCCTACCACACATACTGTGGACTACTACTCAGTAATGAAAAGGAATAAACTATTGATATACGCAAAAACCTGGATGAATTTCCAAAGAATTGATCTTAATTAAAAAGCAAATCCCAAAAGGTTATATATTCTATGATTCCGTTTATATAACATCCCTGAAATGACAAATAAATAGAAATGGAGAAGATTAGCGGTTGCTCAGGGTTAAGGAAGGGGTGGGGGCAGGATGGAAGTGTGTGTGGCTATAAAAGGGCAACACGTGGAACCCTTGTGGTGATGGGAATGTTTTGTATCTTGACTGTATAGATGTGAACATCTTGGTTGTGATATTGTCCTGTGGTTTTACAAGATGTTACCATTAGGGGAAACTGGTAAAGGGTACGCGAGATCTGTCTGTATCATATCTTAAAATTACATGTGCATCTATGACTGTCTCGAAATTAAAAATTTAGCTAGGTGTGGTGCCACATGCCTTAAATCCCAGCTGCTTAGGAGGCTGACGTGGGAAGATCACTTGAGCCCAGGAGTTTGAGACCAGCCTGGGCAACATAGTGAGACTCCATCTCAAAAAAAAGTTTGATTTAATTTTTTAAAGCACCATACAAAAACCAGCACACAGATATTTAAAGCAGCTTTATTCATAACTACCACAACTTGGAAGTAACCAAAATGTCCTTCAGTAGGTAAGCAGGTTAATAAACTTCAGGACATCCATACAATGGAATATAATTAGGTGCTAAAAAAAAATGAGCTATCAGGTTGTGCAAAGATATGGGGGAAACTTAAATGTATATTACCAAGTGAGAATTGCCTTTTCAGATTGACAACTTTCACTTGGTAATATACATTTAAGTTTCCCCCATATCTTTGCACAACCTGATAGCTCATTTTTTTAGCACCTAATTATATTCCATTGTATGGATGTCCTGAAGTGTATCTGTGATAACTGCGCCCGATATGGGAAGTTCATAAAGAAGTTACTAGTTTAGCCTATTTCTTATAAATCAGGAGTTTATGGCTACCACTCCGAACACTGAAATATGCTCATCTTGCGGTAAGTACACTCAACTCTAACAGTTTCAAAGGTTAAGAGAAAGAATTGGACTTGGTACTCCATGATGCCAGTCTCCCGTCACACAGACACGGGGACTCCAGGCCCAACGTGGGTGGAGACCTCTCTCACATTTTAGCAGTCTGTCCTTAGTGAGAGAGCCAAACCCTGCCGGGCACACTAACCCCTGTTACAGAGACCATTACAGCAGAAACAGGGTCTTCAAGACATTGTCACGGAGTTTTGGCAGAGCCAAAGTTACAAAGTTTAATTTAAAGATGGTTTTCAGTGTAAACCTTTCTTTACAAATTCCATGAGCAGTTGAAAGAGGATCCCTTAAAGTTGAATATGTATCTAATAGCTTGATTTCTGGAAGAAATCCTTGATTTGGGGGAATGTAGATCTTTGCCTCTCGGGTTTCTAAGCTGCACGCATGGGAACGGTGGAACTCCGACTTTAGGGTAGGGGCGTACAGCATGGAACCCACAGGTAGCTTAAGGTCCACCTTGGGAAGCGATTGTGTTTTCTGAAACTGTGTCGGTAGCCAGGTACGACTGACATCACCAGAGCAGGGAGGGTTTTCAAGGACCAGCCTCTGTGAGATAAGCCTTGCAAAGCAAGTACTAGACAGAAACAGTCATTGTGTCACCCACCCCTGGAGGCATCTCCCGTCTGCCTGGGTGCCCCAAGCCAGAGGTCTCTGAGGCTGTTTGTTTCCAGGGACTCCCCACCGCCACCCTCTCACTGTCTCCCCTCTCACTCTTTGTCTTCAGGGGGAGCTGACCATGACCAGCGACATGGAGAACTTACAGAATGCCCTGTACTTAGATACGGTGCCAGAGCCCTGGGCCAGGCGAGCCTACCCTTCCACAGCGGGCCTGGCAGCCTGGTTTCTGGATCTCCTCAACCGAATCAAGGAGCTGGAGGCTTGGACAGCGGACTTTGCAATGCCTTCCACTGTGTGGCTCTCAGGCTTCTTCAACCCCCAGTCCTTCCTGACTGCCATCATGCAGTCCCAGGCCCGCAAGAACGAGTGGCCACTGGACCAGATGGCCCTGCAATGTGACGTGACAAAGAAGAACAGAGAAGAGTTCAGGAGCCCTCCTCGGGAAGGGGCCTACGTCCACGGCCTCTTCATGGAAGGTGCCCGCTGGGACACGCAGGTAAAGCCCAGGATGAGCCAAATGGCTCCTCTAGTACACATACACACTGTGCCCATAAAGTGTGGTTACTAACGGGGTGCCTCTGCATCTTTTTACCTAGATAACATTTCTTTCCTTGAGGCCATCAGGCCATTTTTATCCAGCCAGGGGTGGTGCAAAGCACACATGCTTTGCAGGAGTAGTAGACTGGAAAGGTTAACAGTGCGGGCTCTGGAACCAGACTGGCTGGATCTGAACCAGAAACTCTATCTGTGACCTTGGGTATACTTTCAGCTCTCCAGGTCTCAATTGCTATATGAGAGAACAGATTCATTGTGAAAATTAAATGAGTTAATGTTTAAGACACTTGAACAGTGCCTGGCACATAGACAGTGCTCAAAAGGTGTTGGAGTCAGCTATCCTTGCTGCTGTGTGTCCTGGGGTATCATTGCACCTCCTTGGTCTGCTTTCCTCATTCATGACCTCTCAAAAGGCAGGAGTCCCTTTTGACTTTCATTTTGTTCTATGTCAGTAAAAAGGAGCCAGTAGATGTCATTTAAAGTGACATTTTGAAAGGATTCCTCACTGAGGGCTAATAAAAACTCGAGTCACCGCAAGATTGAGACGATGTTTTGTCATGGATAAGAAACTGGCAAGCAAGCCCAGATGGCTGGGATAAATGAAATAAACAAGGATGGATAACTCTAGAGCAAGTTTGTGCTTATTATACACATGATCTGGAAAGAGTGCCTAGTCAAATATCCCACTTGGCCGGTGACGCTAACCTATTCCTAGCAGTCAACACTAAGCTAATGGAGTAAAACCATGAGAAGATCTGGAAGATCTCAGGGGGCCATGTGAATATGCACATAGACATGTACTGGATTCAATAGTACCCCCCAAAATTCGTGTCCACCCAGAACTTCAGAATGAGACTTTATTTAGAAATAGGGTCTTCGCAGATGTAATTAGTTAAGATAAGGTCATACTGGATTAGCATGGACCCTAAACCCAATGACTTATAAGAAGGTCACGTGGAGACACAGAAGAAAATGCCCTGTACAGGCGGAGGCAGAGATAAGAGTGGTGCATCCATAAGCTGAGGAATGCCAAGGATTGCCAGCACCTACCAAAAACTAGGAGAGGCCTGGGTTGGTTTCTGCCTCAGAGCTTCAGAAGAACCAACTCTGCCCACACCTTGACTTAGGACTTCCAGCCTCCAGAACTGTGACAGAATAAATTTCTGTGGTTTTACTACCAAATTTGTGGCAATTTGTCACACCAGCCTTAGAAAACCAATCCAAGAGCAAGCAAGGACAGTAAAGTGGGACAGTGTTCAGACAGCCTGAATCTTGAGAAGGAGGTTGACTTCCCTCTTTCCCCTGAACATTTGCACAAGATTCTGTCAGTGGAGATCACACATGGATCGTGTCAGACGTAGGGTGGCCTAGGGCAAGCCACAGCCAGAATCTAAAAAAAAACCAAAATGAGAGAAGTACAAAAAGGAAGGCAGGGAAAAAACTCAGAGGAAGGGCAGTGGCACTGTGGGGGAAACAGAAGGATATCTATCCATCAGCCCCCATTTTTCATATCTGATGGTAAGTAATAAAAACTTTCCAAAAATCAATACCTGTTCACCAGGAGCTCTTGTTCTTAAAAGTTCTATCCCAAAAAGATGTCAGCAAAAATGGAATAAGCAGGACCTCCAAAAATCCTCTTCTCCGTAAAACAATGAGAATATTGGCAAAAAAAAAAAAAAAAAAGAATCAACTTTTTCAGAACTCTGGAAATTAAACCAAAGGCTTCCAGCAATCCAAGCAAGTGTTTATGTAAGCAAAACAGCTGAATCTTGGTAAGGACACACTTTACAGCCTTTTAACTTGCCCTATTACTGTCCCCACCCTATCCCCAGCTCTGAGGTAGCCTCAAGAACCCATTGGCCACAATCAGAGTGAAAACCAGCAACCTGGAAGCCACTGGAGACGCCACAATGGAGAGGGAGCACCTTCAAAGCCCTGTTCCCAGAAAGTTGTCATTATTTTTCTTAATTATCTTTTTTTAAATTTCTATGTATTTGGAAACACAAGTGTTTTTTGTTCTATGGATGAATTGTATAATGGTGAAGTCAGGGCTTGTAGTGTACCCGTCACCAGAATAGTGTACACTGTACTTACTACATAATTTTTGATTTCTCAACGCTCTCCCACCCATAAATTGTCATTATTTTGCCTCTCTAGTGGTTTCCTGGAAGACCTCACTCACAAGTTTGTCTTACTTGATATGAGTTGGAACTTAACCAAGGCAACAACCTTTTCCCCATGGGCATTTATTGAAAAACAAAGACAACTGCTTAACACTGTAGCTTGCCTGAGACAGTAGATGACAGTGGAGCAAATAATAGGCTAACCAAAAAGTTTAAAAGGACAAGCTAGAAACTGGGATATCCACAGGGGGCTTGGAAAGTCTCAAAATCTAAAAGGCCATGCCTATGTGTAGAGCTGTACACATAACCAGAGCTGTGCACATGCTCAAAGAGGACTTGAGAAGGCCATGCACTCTCACTTCTAGCTAACTTTGAGGTTCTGTGAAAGCAGGGGAGTGAAGTCTAAGTTAGCAGGGTTTTAAACTGTCTGGTTGAACATTGGAGCTATGCTCCAACACACATAGCCCCTCAGCAAAGACTTTGAGACTTATTGGTTCCAGTTACTTAAGAAAAATCTCTGTCTAATTATTTGCTGACCACTAAGCTGAGCAGGCCATTTCAGTGGTCATACATGACAGAGAATATAGACTTTACAGAATCAATTCAGAAATGTCACTAAACAAACAAACAGCAACCAACCCTACAGAGATAGAAATTTCCAGAGTGGCTATGTTATTTAAAACATCCAGACTTCAACAAAAAATTATGAGACATGCAAAGAAAAAGGGACGGCCCATACACAAGGCAAAAAGCAATCAACAGAAACTATCCCTGAGGAAGTCCAAATGCTGGACTTGTTAAATAAAGACTTTAAATCACCTATTTCAAATACGTTCCAAGAACTAAAGGAAATCATGTCCAATAACTAAAGAAAACTATGTGAACAATGTATCACTGAGGATAATACAGAGAGAGAAATTATGTATATTTTTAAAAGAACCAAGTAGAAACTCTGGAGTTGAGAAGTATAATACTTGAAATAAAAATTCAATAGAGACATCAACAACAGATGTGGATAGGCAGAAAAATTAGCAAACTTAGAAATAGGTCAATTGAGATTATCCAGTCTAAAAAAACAGAAAAAAAAAAGAATGAAGAAAAATTCAAAATCTCAGAGACCTAGGAGACACCATCAAGCATACCAACATATACATAGTGGGAGTTTCAGAAGGAGAGGAGAAATAAAGAGCTGGAAAAAAATTGAAGAAAAACATTAATCTAGAAGCTCAATGAAATCCAAGTAGAATAAACTCAGAGATCCATATCTAGATGTATTATAATCAAACTGGTGAAAGATAAAGACAGAGAGAGAATCCTGAAAGTAGCAAGAGAAAAGAGATGCATCACTTACAAGAGGTCCTCAATGAGAATAACAGCTGATTTCTTGTCAGAAACCATGAAGGCCAGAAGACAGAGAGATGACATTGTCAAAGTGCTGAAAGTAAAAGACTGTCACCCAAGAATTCTGTATCCATCAAAATTATCCTTAAAAATGAAGAAGATATTCTCAGATTTTAAGAACAGAGGGAATTCATAACTACCAGACCAGCCCTTCAATAAATACCAAAGGGAGTCCTTCAGACTGAAGGGAAAGGACATTATACAGTAACTCAAGCCCATATAAAGAAATAGAATATTGGTAAAGGCAATTACATGTGCAAATGTGAAAGATAGCATAAGGCATGTTTGTTTATAATTTTTATTTCTCTCCTGATTTAAAGGACAATTGCATAAAGCAATAATTATTAATCTATGTTAATGGGCATCAAATGTACAAAGATGTAATTTGAATGATGCAAACAGCACAAAGGAGGAAGAGGGACTGGAGCTATATAAGAATAAAGTTTTTGTATACTATTGAAATTAAGTCAGAATTAATCTGAAGTAGATTTTTATACATTAAAATGTTAATTGTAACCCCCAGGGCAATTACTAGGAAAATAATTCAAAGAGATACAGTAAACAAGGGAATTTAAATGCTACACTAGAATGTATCTATTAATACAAAAAAGATAATAATGGAGGAATAGAAAAACGAAAAAGATATAAACATATAGAAAACAAACAACAAAGTGGCAGACATAAATCCTACTTTATTAGTAATTATACTAAATGTAAATGGATTAAACACTACAACTAAAAAGCAAAGATTGGCAGAATGAATTTTTAAAAACAAACTAAAAAATCCCACTGTGATCTAACTATATTATGTTCACAAGAGACACACCTTAGATTCATAGACACCAGTAGGTTGAAAGTAAACAGATGGAAAAAGATATGCCATGTAAACAGAAACCAAAAGAAAGTTAAGAGGCTACACTAATATCAGACAAAATAAACTTTATGAGACAAAAGATATTACTGGAGAGAAGATAGAAGAGATAGAAATTATAGAGACAAAAAAGAACATTTTGTGATAATAAAAAGATCAATCCATCAAGATGTAATAATTATAAATCTATATGCACCTAACAAAAGAGCCCCTAAAATACACAAAACAATAACTGACAGAATTTAAGGAAGACAGAAATTCAATTATAATAATTGGAGCTATCAATCCCCCACTGATAAGCATGACTGCAAATGGTTTCTTTTTGGGGTGATGAAAATGTTTTGGAATTAATGATGATGATTGCATAACTTTTTAATATACTAAAAACCACTGAATTATGTACTTTTAAAACACTGGTTTTATGGTATGTGAAAGAAAAAATATTCTAACCCTGCTTTTACTCCTTGCCATAAACACTCAATTCTGGGAGGGGGGAGCAGGTAAGGGAGTCCTCATAGTTTACCTTAGTACTGTTTCTTACCATGCTTTATATCAGCCTCTAAAAAAACTGAAGAGGTACACCCTTTCCTTCAACTAAATCTCATGAAAACAAACCAAACTCTGTCCATAGCATAAGGGGCTTAGAGTCACATGGACACAAAGAATCTGTGAATCGCTCTGAATCAACATTTCCCATAGTATGTTCCACAAAGCACTAATACTGTGGGAAATGAATAGGTTGCAAAGAAAGGGTTCTGTGGTCAAATAAATTTGGGAAACACTAGATTAAATAAAGTTAAACTGTTTTCCTTTCTGCTAGGACATCTCATCCTCAATGGGGCTTGTGTATGTTGTAAAGTGTCAAGTCCAGAGTATGGTAAGCACCATTTCCCAAATTTATTTTACTAAGGGAACTTTTTGTTCCTCAGAACTAGTAGAAAAAATTGCTCTAGACAGCTCTATTGAGACATCTCAGAAAATCATAGGAAGGCCTCATCTGGAAAGTTACAGGATGGTCAGGTCTCTATTACATGAGTAAGGATAGAATGTAGCTCTCTGCTCAAAAAGTCAAAATGCTCTAGAGGGTCGATGAATCTGCATATGAAACTGAAAAGAAAAAAAAAAAAACCAGGACATAATCAAAGCTTTAAAATCTAAAGCATTTGCTGGCAGGAACTGTCTTAATCATCTTTAAATCCTCAGCACCTAGCATGACATTTGGCAAATAGTTGCACTCAATATGCTTATGAAATGAATGAGCAAACTAGGAGAGAATCAAGCTCCAAAGGGATTAATCTGTACATGATAAATATCTTTTGGAACTCTGCTTCAAGAAGTGATTGAGGCTGAAAAAATAGACATGTGTTTTCCACATATCAGATGCATTCCCTGCATCTGGACAAGCATATAGGCAGCCAGGCCATCCTCGTCTCTGATCCCTTGGATCTTCTGACAGGGGTAAGGTTGACAGGCTGGGTTCTGGGTCTGATCTAAAATGGCTCTTCTCATGCTTTTGCCCTCAGGCTGGGATTATTACAGAGGCAAAGCTGAAGGATCTGACACCCCCCATGCCTGTGATGTTCATCAAGGCCATTCCTGCAGATAAGCAGGATCGCCACAGAGTCTACTCCTGTCCCGTGTACAAGACCAGTCAGCGGGGACCCACCTATGTGTGGACTTTCAACCTGAAGACTAAGGAGAATCCATCCAAGTGGGTTCTTGCTGGAGTAGCCTTGCTTCTCCAGATTTAGCTTCCTGCAGAGCCACTGAAAAAACAAGGAAGGAGGCTGGGCTGGAGGCTTCCCAGAGGGACAGGTGGGTAAGGGGTGACCACAGAAGATACTTAAAAAGATAAGAAATCATGAGCACCCACACTTCTGCAGAATTCATCTAGGGAACATGAAGAGGAGAGGCTGACGTGAGGCTGAGCTGGAGGAGTGCAGGCCCAGGAACTCGGGGAAGAGAATTGAGTAACGCTGAACCTTTCCTAATAAAGTGATTTATCCTTCAGCTGTGTCTGATCCAGGCTTTGTGAGCTGCTGAGTCATAAACGAACATAAAGAAACTAAGAGAAAAAAGCTGCAAACACGTGAGCCCTGTCCATGTTACACAACACTGTCCTAAGTGCTCGTGTTCCCAGCTATCCCGTGCAGTCCTCGGGCCGGCAGCACTGGCATCACCCGGGAATCGGAAGCTCCATTTTAGCAAGCTCTCTGGGCAATCTGTATGCACTCTAGTTTGAGAAACACTACCCGGGAGGAGAGGTCACCAAAATTGTTCTGTAAAGAGGTAGATAGTCAATACTTTAGGATTTGCAGGTCATAATGTCTCTGTTTCAACTACTAATCTTTGCCCCTGCAGCCCAAAATGGTCCATAGACGATAAGTAAATTAAGGAGTGTGGCTGCATTCCAATAAACTTTATAAACAAGCAATGGGCCATATCTTGCTGATCCCTGCTGTAGAGGATAAAGGAAGCATATATGTGGTATTTATCTTTCATTAATCCACCCATCTACTCAATCCATTTTTATCTAACACCTACTATTTGCTGTGATACAACCGTGAATAAGCAAACACGTTGTTTTCCTGAATCTCTATCCTTCAGATCATTTAAGAGGGACCCGAGGAGAAAACCCTCCCCTAAATCTTTTTAATCTAACAGTTTTCTAGCTTTTCCTCTGGGGAAGAAATTTTCACCGGAAGCCCAAAGTGTTTCATGGTTTTGACAAGTTTTAAAGAGCTCTATGAGTTGGACTGTTTGGCAAGAAATGTCTAGAAGGGCCCAGTATTCCTTCCGGGGTCATTATTCCCTCATGTCCTTGCAGAGACTTAATTTTTGGATTAATTACTATTAGAACAGTGGTTCTTAAACATGAGCAGGCATCAGAATCCCCTAGAGGACTTGTTGAAACAAAGATTGCTGGGTCCCACCCTTCAGTATGTTTAATTCAATAAGTTTAACAAATTGCCGATGCTGCCAGTCTGCCACTTTGAGAACCCCAGATGTAAAACCTCAAATCCCACCATCCTATAAATTTCTGCTATGCAGAATATAGAATCTAAATAAATCCTTTATGATTTTCCTGCTTTCTTCCCCTGTGGTTCCTGTACCCCCTTCAGTGGGGCCCTATTCCTCATCATCATGCACTAAGGGAGTTAACAAACTCCTCCTGGAATCCAGGAACTCAAACATGGGTTTTCTCCCTGCTTCCATCAACCAGTAACGTACTTTCTGTTGTTTGCCAATGTCTCAGTTTCCTGCCTATAGGTTAATCTGTTTTGGGGGAGATAATTCTGTCCTTCTCATTAGCATCATCGTTCCTGACCCTCACCCAGAACAGTACCATAAAACCGGGCAAGAAGAGGACCAAGATGGTGGAAGGTGGAAGTCTCACTATACAAGCACAGAACACTCTGAGGCATGTAACTTTTAAAGACAAGGACAAGCAGACAGGGTAGATATATGTGTTAATAAACCTCTGGACCGTATTATAAATTAGATCAATACTATTGATTTCTTCCTAACACCCACAGACAGAATGAGATTATGATAAAGATAATTCTAAAGCACAGAGCACTTTGGTAAAGTTGCTAACCAAGTGGGATGCTGGGATAAAGAAGGGAAGCTTGAGGCAAGCTATCAAGTGGGAGGTAGGCTCAGAAAGAGGACACCAAGGACAAACTTACCTGAGATAAAGGAGTGCCCGGCACTGGCCAACCTCTCACAACCTGGGCATTAGGTTAGTACTTTCCCATTACTATTCTGCTACATTATAAACTTGATTATGTTTATACAGGCTGATCTTGAATCTCAACTACCAGTTAGGGTCTCCTATTTAAAAAAAGTGCTTTGAGCTGTAGTCAAACACACAGTGAACACTTCAGACACAAATAAGTGACTCTGCTAAGTTTATTTGAAACAAGGGGCACCTGAAGTTAATTTTTCACCCGTATGATAAAGGACACACATAAGCTCACTGGCCCTCTATGCTTGCCCCCGCTCTAACAGAAGACCTGCTCTAGAGCCCAGTTCTAAAGGGCTGATCCGAGGTTTTTTCCCCATGAGCAACGATTGCAGCTAATCCAGTTAAATGCTTCCCAGATAGCACCTCGAAAACTGGATCTCCAATTGAAGACGTTTTTCCAATGGGTCCAAAAGGAAAGATGGGCTGGAATATGAAGAGTATTCTTTCTCCTGATGCAGAAGCAAGAAATTAAGCCATTGTGAAATCCAGCATATCCTCCAAGTTCAAGACCAGGTTCTTTCCTCTCCAATCCACGAAAATAAGAGAGAGCAGGGATATCCTCTCAGAGACGCAATTCCTCCAGATGGAGCTGAGAATTTTTTTAAAGTGACTGTAAAATAGAAATGGGCTAAGAGAGTTTTTCTACTGACTATTGAAAGGGCTTCTTTCCTAAGTGGGATTTCTGATGTTTGTCAAGGCTCGAGCTCCAGCTGAAACTTTTCCCACAGTGGGAACATTTATAAGGTTTCTCTCCTGTGTGAACCCTCTGATGTCTATTAAAGTTTGATCTTTGAATAAAACTTTTCTCACAGATGGGGCATTTATACGGTTTCTCTCCCGTGTGGATTTTCTCATGGTGGCGCAATCCCGAGAAGTCACTAAAGCCTTTCCCGCAGTAATCACATTTACAGGGCTTCTCTCCCGTGTGAGTTCTCTGATGCTTCACGAAGTCTGAACTCCGCAGAAAGGCTTTTTTGCAGATGGGACACTGAAAGTACGTCTCTCCGGTGTGAGTTCTTTGATGAAAAACAAGCTGAGAATTCCTATAAAAGGTTTTCCCGCACTCCCTGCAGGTGGGGAGCTTCTGGACCATGGGGGCTCTCAGCTGCCCTTTCTGGGGGACGTCTCTCTTCTCCTCAAGCCACACAGCAGGCAATTCTGGGTGAGGATTAGGCAAATGCTGACTTAGTTGTTTCCCAGAATTCCTTTCTTGAGAAGAGAGCTGTCCCCCTGGCCCTTCATCCTGCAGGTTTTCTGGAGCCTCAGGGAGAGTCTCTCCTTCTCCAAAGCACCCTGGCTCATCCTCACTGAAGAAGCCCCTCAGGGAAGGCTGGGAAGGTACCCCTCCTGAGGCCTGACAGGAGGCATCCAGAGGTTCCTGGTCCCTGTGATTTTCCAAGTTTAGGTTCTCTTTGTCATTCTCTTGTCTATCTCCTAAAAGAAGAAAGATTTGAAATGATTCAATGAATATTATGCCTTGTTTTCTAACTCACATGTCAGAGACAGGATCATCATAAAACATTCATTCTTTTTACCAAGACGGCATCGGTGAGTGAGGAAGAAAATAATCATTCAGTCTGAATGCCCAGAACTCACCTCACTTGCCCAGAGCTGAGAATTTTTAAATAACACACGAGGGCCCACAGAGTGCTTTTCTGACCCCTCTATTAATAAGTAGCACATACTTCTTAAGACCCAGGAAAAACAAGTATTTTATATGCAAGTACTACTTTAAAAATGATTTTTATCTGATTATATAAAAGATAAATATGATCACCGAAAAAATTTGGAAAGAAAGAAAATTATCCAGAAGAAAACCAAATCAACCTCAATTTTACTACTCAGAGATAACAACTATGAGCATACATTTCTAGTCTTTTTAATTTAACCTACATGTTTGCATGTATGTGCTATTTTCTAACATTACTGATATCATATTGTATATATAGTTCTATGTCCAGCTATGTAGCATTTAAGTTGTAAATGGTATTGATCAATTTAACATGGATTCTCACATTCACAAGAAACCTAAAAATCCATGAAATGCATTAATGTGTAATTTTACCATGGCTGCAATGCAGTGAAGCTACAGTATAAAAACGAATCTCTCAGTCTGTGTTGGAATCTAGCATTTACATGTACTTTATTAATTCATTAGCAGTTAAATTTGTTTTCTCATTATAACTTAGGTTTTCGGTTATTACCATTTAAGGATGCAAATGGCAAAGATTTCTATTTTGGTGGCAGGATTTTCAACTTTTATAAATTACTTTACCCCTATACATCTAAGAAAGCTATTTGCCTTTCTCTTTCGTATATTAATGTAAGACACTAATTATCTGCCAGAGATCCAGGCATCTGCTAGAGAACTAGACCTGAACTTGTTAGTTCAAAAAGCCTTAGAACATATTCCTCTCAAATGGCAAAGCTACTTTCTCTTGTCTTTAAAGAAGTCTTTATAAATATCATTGTGAAGAACTGAGTAATGGCCCATCATAAAGATGTCATAATAAACACATAATTTACTTAAGAATTCCCCTGCCATGGAAATCTAAGTTATTTGTTGTGTTTTTGCTACTATAAATAAAGCTGTGATAAACATTTTTCATCATAAGTTTTTGCTCACATTTCTAATCAATACCTTAAGTAGAAGTAGAATTACTGTGTCAACAGGTATAAAAAGGCTCTTGACACCTACTGGCAACCCAATTTCCAGAATGACTCTGCCATCCTCTGGTATGTGAAACTGGGCAGAGAAGGAGGCGCACAGTCAATATTAAGTACTGAAGTATATTCAATACTTAAATATTGAATATTTTCAAAATATATGCCATTTAGATGAGTGAAAAATGGTTTTTCTTTGTTTTAAATTTTAATTCGTAAGTTATGAAAGGATGAATCTTTTTTACATTTATGAGCTATTTTTCATCCTAAGACTGCTGCCTATTTTTTAGTGGAAAAGTCATTTTTTCTTATCAACTTGCTTTAACTTTTTCTATATTAACAAAACAAATCATCTCTCTCTCATGGTCATGAAAAATGTTTTGCACCAATTTAGTTACCCTAATTTTGTTTGGGGTTATTTTCATATATAGATGTTGTGGGGTTTTTTCTTTTTAAATATACTCAGGTCTATGAATCTTTTCCTTAATGATTTTTTCCATTGCTTTTATGCTTCTAGAAATCTTCCCCACCAGGACAAAATTTGAGTATTTACTCATTTTCTTTATTATTTTATTTTCATATAGTATCTCTTTTTAACCTATTTCCAACTCATTCTGGTACATAATGTAACAAAATCTAAATCGATTCCTTTTCCCAAACAGTCTTTTCTCCCCGACCCTGCTCAATGAAGAATAGCTCATCTCCACGGACTTGTGATGCTTCCTCCCTGAGCATATGTTAAATCCTTATACAGACCAGAATTTCTTTTGAGGCTTCCTTTTCTGTTCCATTGGCCTATGAATCTATTTTTTTTTAATTTATTTATTGTTTTAGAGACAAGGTCTCACTCTGTTGCCCAGGATAGAGTGCAGTGGCACAATCATAGCTCACTATAATCTTGAACTCCTGGGCTCAAGAGATCCTGCCGTCTTAGTCTCCCTAGTAGCTGGGACTACAGGTGTGTGCCATCACCCTATTTTTTATTTTTTGTAGAGATGGGGGGGTCTCATTGTGGGCATCTTGCCAAGTTGGTCTTGAACTCCTGGGCTCCAGCGATCCTCCCACCCCAGCTTCCTGCCAGGATTACAGGAGTGAGCCACTGCAGCCAGCCTGTACATCTATTTTTATATCAGTATCACCCTATTTTAATGATATAACTTTAACATATAGTAGATTGTTAATATTTATAGATCTAACATTCATGAAACATTCTTCTTTCAAAACTTTTTTTTTACTATTCTTGCATGTTGTATTCTTCTAGATTAACAACTCAGGAATCATTTTACCAAATAATTATTTTAATCCCTCAGGATTCTGATTAGAAGTGTAAGTATATGGCTTTTTGAGACTGATCCCCTGCTGGCCTGCTTTAACTATGAGCTGCAGCTCCATATGGTCAAACAAAACACCATACTAGCTCTTGTCTGTGACTTGTGCCCCTGGTGTGAGTCTAGATCTGGCAGGCTGGGCAATCAGTATATTTTTCAGACCAGGCCTTTCCCATCCGGTTACTGTGGCTTCCACATTCATCTGGGGTCTCTTCCCTACAGTGCTGGACTTCTGCATCAACTTCCCACAGGCTCCTCTCCTCCGAGTGTTCCCTTCCAATCTGTCCTGCACATTGTTACCAGATCGATCAATATGTGGAAACATATCCTGTCTCTCAAGAATCTACAATCACCATTTTTTTTGTCTTTTGCCTATCCAGGCAAGCTGGCCTTGTAAACTCCCCAGTCTAGTTAAGGTGGGACCTAATGGGGTCACGTCAGCAAGTAAGATGAAGGAAAAGGGAAAAAACAAACAAAAAACAGAACGAGTGGAGACACAGTACACTATACATCACAAATAAGATCTGACCGCAAGGTGGCATAGGGGAAATCTCTGTACCTTCCACTCAATTTTGCTATGAACCTAAAACTGCTTGAAAAATAAAGTCTATCCAAAAATAAAATCCTACTGCAACAAACTCTAAAGCAGTATTTTCAAACTTTTCTGACTACTACCCATAGTAAGTGCTATGAACCAAACTGTGATCCCCCTAAATTCATACGTTGAAGCTCTAGCCCCCAGTGTGATGGTATTCGGAGGTGGGGCCTTTGGGAGGGGATTAAGTCCAGACAAGGTCATGAGGGTGGAGTCATCATGATGGCATTAGGGCCCTTATAAGAAAAGACAGGAGAAAGCTCTCTCTGCTGAGACACAGCAAGAAGAGCAACATCGGCAAGCCATGGGACACCTTAATCTTGGATTTCCCAGCTTCCAGAACTTTGAGAAATAAATGCCTGTTCTTTAAGCCTGTGGTCTCCAGCCCTATACCAGTCTTCCGCCTGTTAGGAACTGGGCCACACAGCAGGAGGTGAGCAGTGGGCAAGCCAGGGAAACTTCATCTCTATTTACAGCTGCTGTCCATCGCTCACATCACTGCCTGAGCTCCACATTCTGTCAGATCAGCGGCGACATTAGATTCTCACAGGAGCACGAACCCTACTATAAACCTCAAACTGAGCATACAGTGGATCTAGGTTGCGTGCTCCTTATGAGAATCCAATGTCTGATGATCTCACTGGAGCTGAGGCAGTGATGCTAGTGCTGGGGAGTGGCTGCAAATACTGATTGTCATTAGCAAAGAGGTTTCACTGCACAGAGACCAAAATAAATCGCTGTCTCCCATCACCCCCAGATGGTTGTCTAGTTGCAGGAAAACAAGCTCAGGTTCCCACTGATTCTTTTTTTTTTTTTTTTTTTCTGAGACAGAGTCTCACTCTGTTGTCCGGGCTAGAGTGAGTGCCGTGGCATCAGCCTAGCTCACAGCAACCTCAAACTCCTGGGCTCAAATGATCCTTCTGCCTCAGCCTCCCGAGTAGCTGGGACTACAGGCATGTGCCACCATGCCTGGCTAATTTTTGTTGTATGTATTTTTTAGTTGGCCAATTAATTTCTTTCTATTTATAGTAGAGACGGGGTCTTGCTCTTGCTCAGGCTGGTTTCAAACTCCTGACCTTGAGCGATCCGCCCGCCTCGGCCTTCCAGAGTGCTAGGATTACAGGCGTGAGCCACCGCGCCTGGCCAGCCCACTGATTCTTGATTATGATGAGTAATATAATTATTTCATTATATATTACACTGTAATAATAATAGAAATAAATGTAATGTGCTTGAATCATCCCAAAACCATCCCTCCCATCCCCTAGTCCGTGGAAAAACTGTCTTCCATGAAACCAGTCCCTGGTGCCAAAAAGGTTGGAGATCACTGGTTTAAGCCACCCAGTCTATAGTATTTTGTTACAGCAGCCCATGCTAAGACAGAAATAAATACATTTATATGAAAACACAGTACACACACCCCTATTTGAAACAATTGAAACAAATATTTCCTGAAACACCACCCACCCCTACATCTGATACTTTCTATTCAATTTTATTGTTTTGTTTTTTTAAATGCTGGTTGCAACTCTTCAAAGAGATTTCACAACTCACTAATTGGTCATGAAAGGCAGTTTGAAAAACACTATTTCAAAAAGAATCCTAGTGTAATAGTATAATGATAAATATATTGCTTAAAATTAAAATCATGTACCTCAGTTGATGATTGCTCTCTCTGTGGCATATTAGCAAAGGAAAATAATTAATTAGATCCCACTGGGGAGAAAGAATAACTTGTTACACAATTGCCAGAACTCCCAGCCTTGGTCCTTTTCTTCCTCTAAGGTTCTGGGATTTATTGTATATGTAAAAGAATGGGGGGAAGGTGGGGGTTAGCAGTTAAGTTTTACGTAACTGCAATGTTTAGAAAGTATAGAAAGCAAAGGATGACTGCTATCATACAAGAGAACGAGTTCTGATTTCTTCTTCCCTAGTCCTAAAACACATGATTCATATGATGTGCTTGTTGATGTTGCTGTTGGGTGCACAGAGATGAGATGAAACATGGTTTTATGTTTGTTTTATTTTGCTGAGGATGAATTGGTTACTTTTCACTATAACAAGAATAATAAAAGTATAGTTACTCTGCACCTTCTTGGTAGGAAGGTTAATAATGGCTGCTACATAATCTTTCTTGTAATGGAATTCTACCCATATCTGTTGTTTGTTTGTTTTAAGAGATGAGGGTCTCGTTCTGTCGCTCAGGCTGGAGTGCAGTGGTGCAATCATAGCTCACTGCAACCTCAGACTCGGGACTCAAGCGATCCTCCTGCCCCAGTCTACAGAGTAACTAGGACCACAGGTGTACACCACCACACCTGGCTAATTTTTTTTTATTTTTTGTAGACACAGGGTCTTGCTATGTTGCCTAGACTGGTCTCAAACTCCTAGCCTCAAGCAATCCTCCCACCTCGGCCTCCCAAAGTGCTGGGATTACAGGCATGAGCCACCACACCCAGCCAAATTCTACACATATCTGTATTCATCTTCATCTACAAGATTGATGATAACAGATTCATGTGTGGTCTTCCTTCCATGGTTCAAAATATGTGTCAACAGCCCTATAGGTAGAGACGTGGAGATCCAATCTTGATATTCAAAATGGACCAGCCAGATCATGGCTAGTTATAACCAATGTAATAGAATACACCATCCCCACTTCCCCCAGTTACCTCCCCTACCACCTCCAATTTAATGACAGCAGGTCATAAATGGTTCCAGACCAATGAAATATCACTCACCTATGCAGGTGGGTCTTGGGAGCTTCTCGTTGACATGAAGGTGCAGTCCTGCCAGCTCTTCCCCATATTCTGTAGAATTAGTCGGGTCAGGTCTGGAAGTGGAAATGCCTGCTACAGAAAGAGATAAGCATGTAGGCCTGTCTTACAAAGGAACACCCTAAACATGAAAGAAAATATGAAGGCTCTGGAGACCACTTAGGAAAACTCATCTTAAAACTGTGTGTGGAGCTTATAAGATATCAGTTACCCACAAGATGACCACGAAGGATATAAGGTAAAGGTCACAAAAACAAGAGTCTGGGTAGGTCACCCAAAGGGCCTGCAGACCACCTGGCAGGCTGGTGCATGACTGGGACCCCACCTATGGTTGGTTGGGGCAGAGTGTTCAGTAGAAAAGAGCATGGACTCAGAGCCAGCAGCAACTGAGTTCCACTGTAACTCCTCGGCACTTACGAGATAGGTAACAGTGAGCAAGTATTTGATCTGATACTCAATCTCATCATCTTTAAAATGGGAATGCCATCACCCATTCCACAGATTAAAGAAGCTACTGTATGGAATGCACCCGCTACAATTCCCAGCATAAGGAATACTTTCAATACAAAGAAGCTCTTACTACATATAACGCTGCTATCTCCAACTTGCCCCAGTTCCCACCTGTGTCTAAACGATTTCCTTCACCTAGAGACTTTTAGTTGAGCAGACATTTCTATAAGCACATGGAATATGCCTAACAGTGCTCCAGTCCTTCCATCAGGCTAACCCATCCCCTCACCTCCTGAGACCATTTTCCCATAGGTCTCCAGCATAAGATCCCAATATTGTTCCTTCTGAGTGGAATCCAGGTGTCTCCACTGCTCCTGGAAAAAAATACAACACCATGACTCCAGTGAAGGTTTCTGAACCTACTTTCTCTGCCAAAGGAAAGCTGAGAAGAAAGAAATGTGCCATGAGATCCTGGCCATCAGAAAATCTAATAAATCATGGGAGAGCAGTTCAGGGGCAAAAAGGCCAATGGGAGTATGACAGTCCCTACATCAGTATTTCTTGCTCTGGTTAGAAGATATTTAGGCTTTCAGTTCTGTTTTTTTTTTTTTTTTTTTTCAGTTGCATGTATGTAAGAGTGGAGAACATACAGAAGGCAGGAGCCTTTTCTACACTGTTCTTTTTTTAAATTTTTTCAAGAGGTTTTAGTAGTAGTCTTTGAACAGTAAGAGCCTGATATTCTCATTATTAATTAAATTCCAAAAATTCAAGAGGGAAAAGAAAGAATGTAAAAGCAATTTGTTGAGAAAACAAGTGCAAATCAGTGAAAAGGTGGGAAGAATCAACAATTAAGTCAAACGCACTGGAAGCCTTGTCCTCAAACAAAGACCGGTTGTAATCAGAGAAGAGAAAGATGTTGCAGCCATACATGCTTGGAATCTCCCAAAAGTTCTGCATTTAGGGTCTAACATTAAATCAGTTTTCTTCCCAGTTGGTAGGAAATTGATGGGTTCTCTGGAGCAAGGTGTCCCTACATTATCCCCCAAAGGAGCTCCTCTTTTCTTACGGGACTACATACTAGAGACTTAAAACTGGGAATGCCATATAGCCAGCAACTGCTTTTGTGACTTCAAATTTCAATCTCTCCACCAACAGGCCAACCATTAGAAACAAAGATTGCATAGCAGAGTGACTAGCAGCCCATTCTGTGAAGTCAGATACACTGGGTTTCCAGTCCTAGCCTTGCCGTATTCTAGCTGTGTGGCCTTGAGCAAGTTACTTAACCTTTCAGAGTCTCAGGCCTCACCCAATGGTAGTACTGAAATCAAAATATCGTTGGAAGATTCGGGAAAAATAATGCAGTGTCACCTGTTTTCATAGCATACTATACTCATCATTCATAGCATTCATCACAGTTTATTAAATAGTTATGTGTGTGTGCATATATGTGCACGCACACATAAGTATTTGATTAATTATTATCTCTACCAGCAATGTAAGCTCTGCGAGAGAAGGACTCTGTCTGTCATACTCTCCACTGTACTTTCAACTAGTCCCCAAGACCCTGCCAGGGCAGAGTAGGCACTCAATATATATCGTCAGGGTGAAATAAAGCCCTTAACGAATAAGTCCCTAGTAGATAGTATATATTATTACTATCATATGCAGTCTCTCAGATTCACCCCAAGGGTTTGCAGGGATGATTAAAGGATTCTATGCCACTTTTAGGAACCCCCAAATTGATAGCCATGCATTATGTCATAAATAGCCAGGCTTCAGGGAACAGAAATGAGGAGAGGAATTATGAAGTCATCTTCCTATTATACACAATATAATACTACTCAGGGAAAGCAAGAGGGGTTAGATTTTTTAGGCTGGAAAGGCTAGGATAGGCACCTGAAAAGTGCCTTCAATACATCTAACTATATATTCAACTATTAATTACAACCACATTTTAATATGAATTTTAATTAAAAATGTTTAATTTTTGAAGTATAAACTGCTAGCAGCTTATTTTGCTAATCTTCCATGAATGAGGCTATTTTAACAACCTCCTGAAAATAACCAGTTTGAACAAACACTGCTGAATATAGGTGTTCTCAGTCTTTGTGGTCAGAACACAGAGGCCCTTGCTTCAGTGCTAGCAGTGGAAAGGACGTGAATGCCAAGCACAGTGATATCTGACCGCAGGCTGCCTGGCTTGCTGGACACCGGGCCTATTCCATGGGCACAAAAACAGTAGCTACTAAGATCAGTACAAGGCAAAAAAAGGATACAGCCACCAAAATCAGCCACCCAGGGTCACAATCAGCTCATTCAAAAACCAGAAAAGTTGCTTCAGGAGCCTCTGACCAGGGTACTTCAAGCTTAAAATTACAAACTTACTTAAGGAACTGCCAAGAAACTAGGGATACTTGAATAAAACCCCCTACTTAAGAGGCAAGACACCAACAACAGTCATCTTACCTTTTTCCCATATTTATAAGAGGAGAAAAAACCTAACTTTCTATTCTGGAAGGACAGAAGTATGAGATTTGATGGAGAAATTATCTCTATTTTTATAAGGAACTAGCACCATCTTGTGGGTTTAGGAGATATTACCACACTGACTGACTTGCACAAAGTTATTAATACTTAAGCTGAGTTCCTTTCCTTTAAGTTTGAAAACACGAGAATGTGAGTAAATACATCCCTAGAGTCTATGTGAGGTTCCAACTCAGTCATGGTTTCTAATAATGAAGCACTATTTTGCAATGATAAAGATACCCTATCATTATTCATGAAGTTCCTAATTTATGAAAGAGGTTAGAAGGAGTGATTCCTTACATTTAAAAATTCCCTTTTCTTTTAAAGGATTCCACTAAATATCAAGGTCTTTCTGATGCAGATAATTGTTGTTAGTTTGGGGGAGGGATATTCAGATTGGGTAGGGATATTTTTGTTTGTCTATCTTGAGTGGTTGCTAATCAGTTATCAGCTGAATGTAGGGAATTACAGACACACATACACCTATACGCATATGTAGTTGTAAATAACAAATTGGTACTGCTGAGAATTTTGAATATTTTGATTTTAAGTTATCCAGAACAGGGTACCTTGAAAGCAGCAAGAAGGATACCCTCGATTCACCAAAAAGGTATATCCCTCCTTTTTCCCCTCCCTCAGGATAAACTGTGACATTGGTATTCTAGTCTTTATGTCTCAGACCCTCTTCTGAAGCACTATATTAAGCACCACCTACTGCCTTCTCTAGTTTCACCTTCACTCTAAAGCTGTGGTCTCCAACCCCCAGGCCACAGATGGGTAGCAGTCCGGTGGCCTGTTAGGAACCGGGCCACACAGCAGGAGGTGAGCAGCAGGTGAGCAAGCAAAGCTTCATCCTTATTTACAGCCGCTCCCCATCACTCGCAGCACCACCTGAGCTCTGCCTCCCCTGCCCCCAAGTCTGTGGAAAAATTATCTTACTATCTCATTGTCTTCCAGGAAACCAGTCCCTGGTGCCAAAAAGATTGGGTACCTTGCAAGGCAATTCCCAAGAGGAGTTCCCTCTAGGTTTTAAACAATGTTTCAATTAAGGTGTATAAGTTCCTGAAAAGTTTTATTTTTACCAAATTGAACTTTGCAGGGTTGTTAACTACATGATCAACATAAACCTATAACAGAGACTTTTGTCTACAGTAAAAACGAAGTAACAGAAACTAGATTTACCCTCCTGCCTGAAACTGAAAAAGAGGATAAAATATATGAAACAATGGTTTTCAGACACTGCACATCATGCAGAGCAGAGCAGAATGAGATCTCTGAAAGTGGGGAAACAAATTAAGTGAGATAGTTTCCAAACTTACTGCCTAGAGAGAGGATCCTGGCAACAACACGGGAAGAGAGAATCCAGGCCAAGCCAGGCAGCCTCCCTGAGTTGAGCAGAAGGAGCTCAGAGTCTGAGAAGGCCAAGATGGTTAGAGACAGCAAAATCAGAAAATCAGAGAGGGGGAAGCTGCACAAAGAGAGAGCTCTGGAAATTGAAAGAGTCCCCCTGAAGTCTGAGAAATAACCACCCAAAATAATCAGAGGAAATACTGCCCTGAGCTCATACAGTGCTGGGAATTGTTCAGATTTCCACCAGTGAGAGTGGAAAACCTGGTACCAGACAGACTATTCTGATTAAGGGGTATCAAACGGAATATTCAGAAGGGTATGAGTTTGGTAGTGGGGAAAAATTAATCCTAAAGGCTTCTTGGGTGCCATATAACAAACTATGTACAAATAACAGCATACCAAAGCAAAGCTCGAGAACATTTATAGGAATACAAAAATATCCCATACCCAACAAGGTAAAATTCACAATGTCTGATATCCAATCAAAGATTACCAGGCATACAAAAAGGCAAGAAAACTCATCGCATAATGAGGACATTATTCAATCAAAACTGACCCAGAACCAATACAAGTGATAATCAGTAGATAAGGATATTCATATAAATATTATATTCTATATGTTCAAGAAGCTGAAGGAAAAATTGAATACATTAAGTACAGACATGAAATTTCTAGAGATGAAAAATACATCTGAGATGAAAACTTTACTGGATGAGAATAACAGCAGATTAGATACAGTAGAAGAAAATATTAATGAGGACATATGAAACACCAAGATGTTTAAAAAGAAAAAAAAATCAGTAAGCTGTGGGACAACTTGAAGAGCTCTACTATTAATACATGTATATACATTATCATTATATACATTCCACATGTATTATTCTCCAAGTCCCCAAAGGAGAAAAGAAATAAGGGAGACATAAAAAAAAAGTTGAAGAAATACAGCCGAAAATTTTCCAAATTTGATGGAAACTATAAACCCACAGATCCAAGAAGTTCAATGAACCCCAAGCATAATAAAGATGAAAATGACTCCATCCTAATCAAATTGTTTTAAACCAGTGAGAATAAAAGACGCAAAAAAAAACCAAAAAAACAAAAAAACATACATTCTATGAAGAAGAACAAAGACTACATTTGGCATAATTTCATTTTATATAAAATTCTAGAAAATGCAAACATATGGTAGCAGAAAGCGATCAGTGTTTGCCTCAGGAAGGAGAGGGGTTAAAAAGGGGCAAGATTACAAAATATAAAAAGGAAACTTAAGAGTGAAATGGATATGTTTATTATCTTGACTGTAGTCATGGTTTCTCAAGTGTATATGTATATGAAAACTCACCAAATTGTAAATTTCAAATACGTACAGTTTTTTGTCAATTACATTTCCACAAAGTTGGGGGGGTGGGGAGATTCATCTGTCCCACTTTAGATATAATCATTCAAAATCTCAAACTGACTCCTTTACGGGTGGCCTAGACTAGAAATGAAGTAGTCTTTTCTTAGCAGAACCCAACAGTAATAAAAGAGGAAAGATGACCACTGACAAGACTGGCCTCTTCACAGCAACTTGTACCTTTCTCCAGAGGCCAGATTCTGTTATTCAGTATGACAATTAGAAAATATTCTGGCTTGAAAGAAATATTAAAACTCAGAGGTTCATTACACATTTACTATAATTGTTATCCTAGCTAGGCCCTCCTCTCTGCTCCACTTCTCACACTGTGTGCCCTTTCAATACTCCTGACTACTACCACACTCTCGAAGCCTAGATTATAGGTAAGAGAAGGGGAACCCAGCTCACCTGGGGTGCTGTTGGGAGAAGTGAGGCCCCAAAGTCCTGGTCTCTGATGAGCCTGTCCTCAGGCTGGGCAGGAATCTGGGAAGCAGCCAGAGCTGAAGTCAGAAAAGGAAGTTTTCAGAATCTAGCCGTCTTCCTTAACCGCTCACCAGAGGGCACAGATAAAAATCTTAACAAATTAGGATGATACCTGCTCTGCCATCCACATTTGAAGAGTTATGTTTACCTCTCTAACAACTCCAACTCCCTCCAACCTTCCGGTCTCACCCATATTTTCTCCTACCTCCACCCTCAGAACACAAATCCAAATAGTCTGGCCTACTCATAAAATGGCTTAAAATACAGACTTTGAATCTCCAAATCAGAGTGATTTATTTAGGTCTACCATGTTTCCAAACTTTCCAGAGACACAGCAATCTGAGCAACTTATCATTTCAACTCACACTTAGGCCTACTAACCACAATCCCCAAATTTCTCCAAGAGAGCACCACACACCACCATGAATAACGGCCCTTACCTAATTCTGGTTCCGTATCAGATTCCTCTTTCACGATGTGGCTCAGAAGCTCCCCAGGCCCTGAGGGTGAATTCTGAAGTCCCAACTCCTGAGGCACCACTACGAGATGGCACTCCGCTTCGCCCACTTGGCAGCTTGGAGATTCCGTCTTCTCTGAAAAGATTTCCTGTCCTAGAACTTGGATGCTGATCTAGAGACCATATAGTACTAATTACTGAAGGATCCAGAGCCAGGCTTTCTAAAAGATACGAAGCAAATCCTCTATAACAGCTCATAAGACAGTCTTCAGGGACATGGAGTGGAGAAAGAGAAAATCAGCTTTGACTTCTAGTCCAGCAGGATCAATGACTCAGGAAGCACCAAAAGCTGAGGTCTGAACCTGGGAGACCTCAGGACATGCCACTAATGTGCTTCTACTGGACAGTCCCCACAAATTAAAATTCAGGCATCCCTTGAACAACTTCTCAAACATTCTAGTCTAAAGATGAACAGGATGGGAGACTTTATCTTCAATCCCCAATAGCTTAAAAGCGTTGAGAGTCAAGAGAGAGTCTTAGAATTAGGTGAGGTATGGAAAAACCCAGATGTGATATAACAAGAAATATTAATACATATTTGGTCTTTGTCCCTCGGTTACTGGCACAGAGCTTCTAAAACCCACGTAATTTCCCGAGTGATAACAGTGAAAGCATCTTTGTTATTCATAATGCGTCCTTTTCAACCATACCTCAGTTTACACTAAATGAGGTGACTCTCTGGCTCCTAAATAGCTTCAGGATTGGTCTGGTTGCCAAACAAACCAACCATATGATTAAAGGGTTGGAATTTCCAACTCTACTGCCCAACTTCTGAGGAGGGGACATTTAATCAACTGTACTCAAACAGTGAAACCTCCATAAAAATCCCTAACTGATGAGGTTCAGGAAGCTTCCAGGTTGGTGGACTCACTGAGATTCTGGTAAGGTGGCATGCCAGAAGTCATGGAAGCTCCATGCGCTCTGCCCTATACCTTGTCCTATGCAACTCTTCCATTTGGCTGTTAGTGAGTTATATCCCTTATACTAAACCAGTAACAGTGAATAAAGTGTTTTCCTGAGTTCTATAAGTCATTCTAATCAATTACCAAACCTAAAGAGATAATTGTAAGAACTCTCGAATTTACAGGTGGTTTGTCAGCAGTACAGGTGGCCCCTGGGACCTGAAATCTGAACCTGGCATCTGAAGTGGGTAGAGGTGGTCTGGTGGGAATGCGCCCTGAACCTATGTTGTTGCACTAACTCCAGATAGTTAGTTTCAGATTGGAATTAAACTGTTGGATAATCAGTTGGTGTCAGAGAATCAGAGAACAGGCTGTTGGTGTGGATACATTTCGTGTCATAAATGATATCAGAAAAAAGACAACACACCTGATGAGGACCCTAGAGTCTGTGCTTCACTCACAGATCATAATACTCTGTGCTTACCCACTGCCACAGTCTCCGGGGGTCTCCCTTCAAGCTCTCCACAAGGGTCACTGCCTCTTCTCCACTGCCTGGACACTGTTTCCGAACCCACATCTGGATCTCTCCGGGCAGGATGGTCAGAAATTGTTCCAACATGAGGATCTCTAAGATCTGCTCCTTGGTGTGAACCTCTGGCCGCAGCCACTGGAAACATAGCTTCCGAAGTTGTCTCAAGGTCTCATGCGGCCCAGACATCACCTGGTAACGAAACTGCCTGAAAAGCTGGCGTGCAATCTCAGGGCTGGAGAGTTCCTCTTGAAGGGCAGCATCTGGTCCAGAGAATTGGGATTCCTCAGCCTTTGCCAATGATGGCAGCAGGCCTAGTGCCTGCCCCAGGTCAATGGGCATCGTCTGGCTGGGCAAGTCCTTTTAGGTGAAGTGCTTCTGGAGTGGAATTGTCTCTGGGGAGAACTGGGTCTTCACAGGAACACTAAAAAGTAATGAAATCCAGTGCTATACAGAGGAGGGGGACAGACATATTTTCAAAAAGAACAATACCTGAGAGCCTTGAAGCAAACCATGAATCTTCTGAAATGGCTCAATGAATATACCATTCTATTTTTAAAGACTGTAAACTTGAAGCCACAAAGCAAAACACTGACACAATATCGAAACAGCCACCATCACCCTGCTGATTTTATAATGTTCTTACTTGGTCTTCAAATGTCCAGACCAAGAATGAAATGTACCAAATGAGGCATTTTCACTATAAGTTTTCAGGTAAATGGCTCTTCTGCAAAACACTTCTGTATGTGCATCTATGTATATATGCATACTAAAAAAACAAAGCTGGACAAAGACATTCATGCCCTAGGAGTAAAGGCTAACGCTGAAATGATCAGATGTTTCCATAACAAATAGGAGGTTGAAGAAAACAAATTAAGACTTCCCAAAAAGCCATAATGGAATTTTCAAGTTAACTCTTTTGAGTGCCATGTTGAAAACAGGTCTACTTGAAAATTTATGAAAAATGTGTCACACCTAAAACTTTCAACCTTGGGCTCAAAGAGAGTTTAGAACAAATACTGACGATGTCAAAAATACTCCTATAGCCTTGAAATACGTAATTACCATTTTATGTGACAGGTATCAAAATTTAGAAGACTACAACTAAAACAGTGAAAAGAGAAATATTAAATGCCAAAGTTAAGATATTTTAAAAGGATCATGTACTCTTTCTAGTTAATTTTCTTGCAGGTAATTCTAATATTAGATTAGTGGGTAAATCTCTCTATGTTATAAAGGGGCTGAAGGTCATGATTTCTCCCTAACACTCATCACAACAATCAAAAAAATAGCCAATCACTTAGGTGTCTGGCTTACTCAGAGCTACAATACTCTAGCTTTCAACAGCTGCTTATTTCTTGAGGTATAGCAGCGGTGTCCTCATCCCTACTACTTCACCCAAATAACATATACTACATCAGAAAATCATTTAAAAAACAAAAAAAAGTAAAAAAGCAAATTTTTTCAAGGATCCAAAAAATAAAAGAGATCAAAAGAATTATAATTGAGCCTTGAACAACATGGCGGTTAGGAGTGCTGACCTCCATGAAGTCAAAAACCTGTATACAACTTTTGACTCCCTCAAAACTTAACTATTAATAGCCTCCTGTTGACCAAAATCCTTACTGATAACATGAACAGTTGATTAACACATATTTTGTATGTGTTATGTATTACATATTGCATTCTTACAATAAAGTAAGCCAGAGAAAAGAAAATTGAGGCTGGGTGCAATGGCTCACGCTTGTAATCCCAGCATTCTGGGAGGCCAAGGCAGGAGGAAGGCTCAAGGTAAGGAGTTCGAAATCAGCCTGAGCAAGAGTGAGACCCCGTCTCTACTAAAAACAGAAAGAAATTAATTGGCCAACTAAAAATATATAGAAAAAATTAGCCTGGCATGGTGGCACATGCCTGTAGTCCCAGCTACTTGGGAGGCTGAGACAGAAGGATCGCTTGAGCCCAGGAGCTGGAGGTTGCTGTGAGCTAGGCTAACACCACGGCACTCACTCTAGCTTGGGCAAGAGAACAAGACTCTTTCTCAAAAATAAAAAAAAGAAAAGAAAAGGAAGAGAAAATATTTTACTATTCACTAAGTGGAAGTGAATCGTCCTAAAAGTCTTCATCCTTATCATCTTCACATTGAGTAGGTAGGCAAGAGGAAGGAAAGGATGGAGAAGAAGGAAAGGAGGGGGAGGAAGGTGAAGGGGGAGGAGGGGAAGGAGAGGGAGAAAGGAGAGGAGGGGAGGAAGGGGAGGAGGGGGAGGAGGGGGAGGAAGGGGAGGAGGGGGAGGAGGGCGAGGAGGGGGAGAAGGGGGAGGAGTAGCTGGTCACACTGTCTCAAGGATGGCAGAAGTAGAAGAAAATCCTCATATAAGTAGACCCACATAGTTCAAACCCGTGTTGCTCAAGGGTCAAATATAATCTAATATCACATGTTTTTTATATGGACCTCACTAAATTTATTTTTTGTTTAAAAAGAAACCCACATATTTCATTCATATATTCGTGCAGCATCCAGTGTGCTACAGTGACATATATTAAGTGCTTGGTGAATTGTTTCTGGCCATGGCAGAGTAACAGGTAATATAGACTAGCTCACCCTCTGGCAACAACTAAACCTGGAGAAAACATATAATGCAATTGTTTTCAGGCACTGGACAACAAGACAGGCAAGAATGTCGTCTCTGAGAGAAAAGAAATTCATGAGCCCCAGGATCATCCTAGGAGTCTGCTTGGAGACACGGTGCAGGTACTGAGCTTAAGCAGAGCACAATGGTTTCACTAAGCTGAGGAAGCAGAGATCAGAATTTGGAGCTGCTGAAGTGGCTGGAATCTGAAGAACAAGGCAGAGAGCGAGCTGTGGGGACAGGGACACAAGCATGAATGTGATTTCCCCTGTAAGCCCTTAGCAAAGGGATGGACTGCACATGAGCAGGGTAAAACTGCAAGGTTTAACTGAGAGAAGTTGCTAGAGGGTTAATAGCAAAGCAGAAACACAAAAGGCCAATCAGTAATGAGAGACACTGGAGTTTCTGACCATCCAGGGTAGAAAGACCTCATTAACACCAAAGGCATCCCAAGATACGAAAAAAGCTACATGTTAGGAGTAAAGACCATACTCTAGAATAAACCCTAAATAAAACCTAAAATCAAGCCTTAATAAGATCTACAGGTGAGACCCAGCCTAGTGGTCTAGTCCCATCAACTTAGAAGGACCTGGGAAACATCTTGAACTTTCCAAAGAGTTGCTCTATCAAAGCATAAAATTAAGCCTACCCAACTTGAAAGTAATCAGTCAGTAAGTGAACTACCTGCTAACACAAAACATCAACACTCTTCAGAAGAAGATAACTGAACCCTTAGCATCTACAATGTGTCATCCATAATACCCAGGATGCTAGCCAAAATTACTAGATACATAAAGAAACAAGAAAATGTAACCCAAAGTCACAGGAAAAAGTAGTCAAGAGAAACCAATTCCAAAACGGCCCAATGATTTAGAGAAAAGCATAATTTTAACAAGAAAAAAGATAGGGACTTTTCACAGAGAAATGAAAACTTTTAGAAACAAATGAAAATTCCAGGGGGAGGGGGGAAACCCACAACCCAGAATTCTAAATCCAGGAAAAACATTCTTCAAAAACAAGAATTAAAATACTATATATAGTTTTCAGATAAACCGGGAGAATTTGTCACCAGTAAATATGCATTACAACAAATGCTAAAGGATATTCTTCCATTAGATGGGAAACTCAGATCTACAGAAAGGAATGAAAAACACTAAAAATGGTTAAAATTTGATGAATAAATATAAAATATTATTCTTTTTTATTCTAACTTCCTTTGGTTTTTTGTTGTTGTTGTTTTAGGTGTTTTTTTTGTTTGTTTGTTTTCCCTGAGTTAGAGTCTTGCTCTGTTGCCTGGGCTAGACTGCTATGGCATCAGCCTAGCTCACAGCAACCTCAAACTCCTGGGCTCAAGCGATTCTCCTGCCTCAGCCTCCCCAGTAGCTGGGACTACAGGTGTGCGCCACCATGTCCAGATAATTTTTGCTATTTTTACTTGTCTAATTTATTTCTATTTTTTAGTAGAGATGGAGGTCCCACTCTTGTTCAGGCTGGTCTCAAACTCCTGACCTCAAGCGATCCTCCTGCCTTGGCCTCCCAGAGTGCTAGGATACAGACATGAGCCACCATGCCCAGCCTCTAACTTCCTTAAAAGGCAGCTGACAGTTAAAAGCAAAAATAATGACATATAACAATACAGCACAAGCAAAAGATTAAAACAGCACAAAGGAGGGAATAAATGGAATTAATCTCTTGTTGTATTATTGTATTTGTGAAGTCTCAAGTGAGAAATAGGAAGTGGGAATGGGGAAGAAATTGGCGGGGGAATGGCAGGTGGGCAATTGTGAGTGTAAAGGTGTTGAGAGGTAGGAAATAAGAAATATGAATTGTGAAATATAAAGTGGTACAATATTAAAATAGACTGGTAAGTTAAAGTAAACTTTCAGAAGTTAAGGACGTACATTGTTAGGTCTAAAAATATTATAGAAGAGATATTGCTAAAAACCTAATAAAGGAATATCAAAAAAACCTCAAAAATCCAAAATGTGATAGAAAAGGATCAAGAGAGAAATAAAAACCAAAAAGGTCAAATGAAAAGCAAGACAATATGGTAGACTAAAACTCAACCATATCAATAACTACATTAAACATAAATGTACTAAACACTCCAATTACAAGGCAGAGATTGTTAGATTTTAAAAAGCAAGATCCAACTATATGCTGTCTGCAAGAGACATTTTAAATATAAAGACAGGTTGATAACAAACAGATGGAAAAAATATTCTATGTAAACAGCAAACATATGAAAGCTGACATGGCTATATTAGCATGTGACCAAGCAGAATGGAAGACAAAGAGAAATAGACCCATTATGAGAAATGGGTCAATTCATCAAAAATATATAATTGGTGTGGCTATATTAGTACTGACAAAGATTTCACAATAAAGAGAAATAAAGACATTTCATTACAATAAATGGGTCAAATAATCTAGAACACATAAAAACCTTAAATGTGTATGCACCTAATATCAATTCTAAAGGGAAAAATCTTCAACCATAGTTGGAGATTTTAACAACCT
>CAUYRT010078938.1:0-39874 GCA_963574885.1 Lepilemur ruficaudatus
GCTCTTGCTCAGGCTGGTCTTGAACTCCTGACCTTGAGCTATCCGCCCGCCTCGGCCTCCCAGAGTGCTAGGATTACAGATGTGAGCCACCGCGCCCGGCCACACTTTAAACAGACTTTCAGAGCACAGAAGTCGTTAAATACAAGTGCTTATTTAATGCAGGTTGTGGGGTGTAACTGATACACAGCTCCCGTGCGGAGTTACAGAGACACCGCAGAGCGTGTGCCCCGGCGGCCTGCGTCTCCCTCGTTCCCCAGGCAGCGAGCACGCTCCTCTCCCCCGCCCGACCGCACACCGGGCCTGCGGGTGCCGACGGAGGCGGCTCAGTTCGTGAAATAAGGACCCCGGTTGTTCGAGGATTTGAACTTGTTTTTCGTCCTGTTTTTAGCTGGACTCGCAAGGCTTCCTTCCTTACCTCTTGTGTCACTATGTAATTTTCCCCACCTTCTCCACTGCTGTGTCTGTCATTCTACGTTATCTTGCTAGGGGATCTCACAGCTGGCGGGCCCAGGGAGACAGAGGTCTCGCCTGTCACCAAAGGTGGGACACAAAACTAGCAGACGCGGGTTTATGTCATTAAGCGGGATGTTTGAGCTGGGGAAGGACCTGCCCTCGTGGTGGATACGTAGTGTGAGAAACAGTTGCCAAGTTCAGCTCCGGGTCTACATCTGATGCATAACCCGGTGCCGCCATGGCCCGGCAGCTGTCTGCTCGTGAATTATTGGCGACTGGACAGGCTTGTTGCCGGGACAACACTCCTTTCCAGCGGGTGGAGGAGATGAGTTCACGGGAGTGGGGAGCGTGGTCAGCGCCTTCCTGTGGGTGTTCCCTGGGGAGGGCAGGGATGGCACGGCGTGGTCAGCGTCACTCCCCACCGCACGGTCCGTCGGCTGTCACTGTCTGTGTGCTCACCGCGCCTCCCCGGGCCACCGCCTCTTATCCAGCGCCAGGTAATTTCAGAAATGCCACCGCGTAACTGCATCCTTGGAGACAAGTCTATTTTAGGCTCTGAAAGTGGAAAGCATGCGTCTTCGTATAAAATTTCTGTGTTTGTTTTGTTATTAAGGAAGAACTTTTTTAAATACAGTCTTCAATAAAAGGTCCCTTACAATGTTTTGAATTAAATGAAACCTGAAAAATCCAGTTGTCAGAATGGAGACCCCTGAATTCAGCAAACCAGTTCTAAAAATTTAAATTTGAAAGCATGAGTTTTTGTATGCTGGAATACATTTGTGAAAAATTCTCTCTCTGTAAATGTGGGTTGTCTGTGTGTGTGCGTGTGAGTGTGGTGTGTGTGAGTGTGGTGTGTGCACATGTGTTGTCTGTGTGTGTGTGTCTGTGTCAGCGTGTGTGTGTGTGCGTCCGTGTGTGTGGTGTTGCTCTGGCCCCAGACTGCCGCTGACGGTGCCCGTGCGCAACTGCAGGGACCCCTCACGCTCAGCCCGAGCTCTGCACTTGGATGATTCTTACGCTTCATTCTCCTAACTGCAGTTTTGTGCCTGCATTAATTTAATTGTCGTATTTTTAAATTTAATTATCATATAGTTTTAGACAAAATTCGTTATTATGTTTCTGCAGCTTTGATACTTGGAAAACAGAGTCGTTGTTATTTCATGCGTCCTACATTATGCTTGAACACAAGCCATACGTAACCAAACACACATTGTAAGTGGATCAGTCAGGCAAGTTGGCAATTATATTAGTCACCCATGCAGATTTGGGATCACTGCAGCATAGATTATCCACGGATGTGTATGCATTCGCACCACGGACTATCTCATAATTGCATTAGGGCATGTAACAAAACACCAGTCTAGAAATTTCAATGTAAAAGTCTATCTTAAATGTTGTTTTCAAATGTGTCGGCAGAATTTCCCTCTTTTAGAAATCAGTTTAAGGGATGCCCTTGTGAGCACACACAGGGCCCCCCCCACCATCCATGGGCTGGAGTCACCCCCACAGGGTCTCTTCCCTCCCGTCCACCCAGGGGGCCTGGCCCTCTGTGCAGCCCCTTCTCCCCCCAGGGGACAGGGAGGTGTGAGGTCGGGTTTGAGACGCCCCGGGTCTCCTACAGCGCAGGTGGCCAAGATGCAGCTCGGGGGTGGCGGGAAGGAGGGCGCCTGTGGCTGGTGACACTGAGGAGGGCCTGGGCCACCCTGGGGTCCGGCTGCCTGGACTCTTTTGGTGGGAAAACCTGCCTGGCGTAGGCTGGAGAGGAAGCGTCAGGAGAAGAGATGGTCTGCACAGGAGCCTGCTTTGGGAAGCTGTGTGGGCAAGTGACGCGGCGTGGAGGGGCGCGGCGTGGACGGGGTGTGGCGGCTTGCTGCGGCTGACGCGAACGGTGGGCAGAGAGCAGGCGGTTCCCTGAGCCCCATCTCCAAACTGAACGTGCTAATGTTTAATCTCACGCATGCTAACGTGGTCACTTTGTTTTAAAAAGGAGGACAAGGTGCTTGTCTCAACCTTAGGGGAACGGAGGGCTGGACGCTGGGACTGGCCCAGGACTCCTGGAGGCGCCGTCACACATCGGTCTGGGGGCAAAGGCCACTCATGCATGGACACCGCCAAGCAGGCTGCCGTTGGGGAGCAGGGCCCTGCACGGAGGCTGCTCCTGGGCTCCCACCATAGCTGGAAATCGCGGGTGTGTCAAGTAAATCCTGCGAAGGCTTGGGGGTGTGCGTGTCTGGCTGAGCTGAGGCTGCCAGAGGAACCCCAGCGGAAGAGCCATCCTGGGTGGGGCCGAGGACCTCGGTGTCCAGGAGTAAGGGCCGGACGGCAGGGCCTGAGCACGGCTGGCCGTCGCCGGCTGGGTGTTCCAGGCAGGTGCAGCCGCCCGGCTCTCTCTCCGCATTTGGGCTGTCAGACCGGAGAGAAAACTTACTCCTGGCAAGTGTGGCAGGCTGGCCCCTCCAGCCCGAGGAATGCTGTAGCCCCCGGGAGTGTTGTCTGAGCTTCCTGCCGCTGCTAGAACAAACCACCGTGAGCCAGTGCGGGTGACAGCAGTTTGTGAGTCTCATAGACTCACAGCCCGTGGGAGGAAGCCATGCCTGCCATGTGGGGCTCACAGGGTCACCCCTGGGACTGGAATGGGACCCAGGGGTGCAGGAGGCAACGCTCTGCTTCTCCGAGAGGGTGGGGCGCCCCGTTCCCACGGAAGGACGTGATCGGGCAGGAGTCACAGCCCACCGGGCAGGGATGAGCGTCACCATGCCTGGTCCCTGTGAGGAGTAGGGTGTGGGCCTGGGGACCCAATCCCAGGAGCAGAGTGAATGTCGAGGCACACGGACTCAGACCTTGATTTGAGGCCTGAGACCCCACCTGGGAGGATCTCGGCTGCAGACCCTTAACCTAGTCCCCTCTGCACAGATGCTGTTCCCCGCGAGGGCACCTGCCGGGTACGGGGGTCAGGACATCTGTGGGCGGGAGGAGGGAGACACAGTCCAACCCACTACGCGGATCATTGCTGATCTGAATATAAAATGTGGACTTGGGACGTTTTAGTCAAGAGAAAAATGTTTGCACTACTGATTAGTCCTTCGTGTTACTATAAAAACAATGTCATTTGTTTTGGAGAAATAAGACAGATAAGCACAAAAACATCTATCTTTTTAATCTCCAGCAATGGCAACTCTAACCGATGCTAATGATGTGGACTATCTCTAGAACCTTCTAATCTCATGTGGTTGTTGTTACACGCATCTGTCGTAGCAGAGTGATGTTTCACAGTTTTCTTTTCCCTTAAGAAGACTGTGAGCCTTTCGTTGAGAACGTCAAAAAGAGCACATGGTATCTGGCACGGTCCGAGTGTCGCTGTCCCCAAAATACCTACCTTGGGCATCTGTTCTTCTTTGTGGCAATTTCAGTCTTTCATCAGAGTGGTTCCTTGCGTGTATTTCCACGTGAAATGTGACGTGCTATTTGGAGAGCGTTGCAGGGTCACGTAACGCTTCCTTCTGGGGAGCCGTTCTTACGACACGGCTTCTTTTCCTGTCGCTGCTGGAGTGCAGACTGTGTAGTTACCCTGCTTGGGAACGTTACAGCTCGTGGCTTTCTTGCCAGCTCACCAGCGGTTAGAAGAAAATCACTCTTTTATGTTTGTTCTTGAGCATGAGATGATGTGAATTCAACTCTAAGCACGAGCAGATTGCATGTGACTTTGTTAAAAAGTCGTAATTCCCTTAGCTAGTAAGGCGAACAGTTTTCATGTACAGCTCCGGGAAACCCATTCGATCTGCATTTTTTCTGGATAATTTAGTTGTCATGTGACCTGCTGGATTGAGTTGAATACTCCACAGAGGTTTTTCAAAATAACTGCATGACTTGTGTGTTCTTGTAACCATATTCTGACCTGATTTTATTATCAACTGTGAAACAAGAGAAAGTCTGAGGCCTAAGAAAACAAAATTCCTTCTGCGTGTGCGTTTGCAGAGAGATTATGTTCAGACTCCTGGGAAAGGAGGAATTGATCTAAATTGGCCTGGATAATTGGCACCTATGACATTTGTGTGCCTAAAATTCTTGAACTACGTTCAGGTTCCTGCAAAGTTCAGGGGACTGCTTTGCCGCCGAGTAGGCAGAAACAATCCTCAGCCTGGTCCCTGTCTCCAGCTCTGAGGATAGGTGGGAGCAGATCTGCTGTTCTGGTGACCCCGCCTCCCGATCACAGGGACGGCACAGCCCAGCCTCTAGGGAAAGCGTCTGCAGCGATCCTGGCGACTCCATTCTGCAGGGTGAGCTTGCTCCTTCAGGGCCAGGGAGCCAGAGTGCAGGTGCAGTCGGAGTTTCTCTCTCTGTCTGTCTCCCCTTGTCTCTCACTTCTTGATCTTATTGCATCGATACATTAAAACCTGTGTTTTACTTAAAAAGATTTTCTTTTCACCTTCCCAAAGACCTGACTGTGGAAAATCGTCACAGGATGAGAGTAAATCCGTGATGATGGCGTCTGTCACTGACCCTGGGCCAGCTGGGGGCGACACTGTCACGGGCTCCACACGCGTGTGCTCATGTGGTGTTCACAGTGGCCCTGGGAGTAGACAGCGCCGTTCTGCCCGTTTTCACGCAGAAGCGTGCAAGCTTCTCTGTGCAGGCAGGGGGCATGGAGTTAAGAAATGAGGTAGGACAGTTTGTATTGTGCAAAACTAAAGGAGATGTGTTCACCTTCAGAGTAGAGGGTCCGAGGTTTCCACTGCCTCATTCTGTTTTCAGCAATGCACAAGATCCTTGAACTGAGTGGTCGCCTTCACCTCACCTGCAGCGGCTTTAAAGGCATTTTAACAAAATTTGAAATTCACGCACCGATCAAACTCGCAGTGAAAGAGCTGCGCTGAACATTGTCGTTCTCTCTCCGTCTCTCCCCCTCCTCCCCTCCTCCCGTGACGCTCTGCTTATTTTACTGAACCAGCTGATAGGGCCGTGGCTTCCAGGAAAACACGGCAAGATATGTGTGTTCCCGAAATAGAGGAGAGTGCGTCCGGTTACGCAACAGGCCTCGATAAACAGTTTCACTGGGACACTAGTTAATATTAATTGGGGGGCAGCTTCTGAAAGTCAGCATTTGAATAAAGTCCAGAGTGTATTTCTTTGCTTCGTCAACCTAAACCGGAAGCAGCGAGGGAGGCTCTCTGACAGCAGGAGTGGGAACACGGGTGCCACAGCGAGCTGTGTGTGTGTCCAGGGAGTTGAAGGAAGACAAAGGTGTTTAAAGGAAGTGAGGAGGATTACATAGCTGTCCTCGGGTTTCCGTTCTTGGCCACGAGGACCAGTGACAAGGGTGGCGTCAGTGCAGGGCTGGACCGGCAGCCACTGGGCAGACGTCCCTGCCGAGGCACTTTTCGTGCAAAGCTGTGCTGGCCTCGGTGCAGGGCTGGGGTTTTGCATCTCTGTGGTAGTTCTCGTTAGCAGCCCGCAGCGCGAGGACCCTCCCTTCGTGGCTCCCCCCAGCCGTCAGGGTGTCCTTAGCCTTGGCGATGGCACTTTGGTTCTGATGACTGTCACAGCTTGCGTCGTCCAGGAATAACACTGAATCCTAATGACACTGCAGACCTCGGAGGAGCGTGGCTCGAAACCACGAGGCTGCTGGCTGATCCGCGGGAATGCGTCCGCAGGGACGTGGCTCCGTGAGCTTTCTCCGACTTGGGGCTTCAACCCCCTTTCATGGTGCCTTGGCGTTTCTTGTTTAACTGCCTGCAGACGGAGCAGTTACGGGGGTTTTGCTTAAACAGCTTCACTGAGATGTAATCTAAATACATACAATTTACCCACTTAAATGCAACGCCATCTTGTCTTACTGTATTCATAGATAAACATGACTGTCAGAACAGTCAATTTGACAACATGGGCGTCACCTCACAAAGAAAACCGCACTTTGGCAATCGCTCCCAGCCCCCACCCTGAGCCACCAGCGATCTGCCCTCTGTCTCTCGACTTCCCCATTCCGGATACTTCTCAGGAATGGAATCACAGGTGGTCTTCTTTGTCTGGCTTCTTTCATGTAAAATGATGTTTTCAAGGTTCATCCATGCTGTAGCGTGTTTCAGTGCTTTATTCTTTTATATATGTACACATCAATTACATGATCATGTATGCAGCTAAATAATATTCCACTGTTTGGAAATACCGCCTTTTGTTTATGCCTTTGTCTGTTGACGGATGTTTGGGTTTCTACCTTTTTGGCTGTAGTGAATGACAAACACTGCCATAAACAAAAACTCTCGTGAAAGTCTTTATGTGGACACATGTTTTCATTTCTCTCGTGTAGTTTCTTAATTTAAAAAAGATCCTGAATTCTCATATGCTCACGTTGTCAGAAATGCTTCCTGTGTTTTCAGCTGGTACCGTCAAAGCAGCTAGGTGCAGAGAAAGCGTCCTGGATTTGCAACCTCGCTTCGCTGAGATCTGTGCCGTGGTGGGTGGTGGTTGCACTTCCTCCCGCGTCCTGGGCGTTGAGCACTGCTGAGCAGGGAGTATTTACCGAGCCTTGTTCGTAGCACATTCAGAGCAGTCGCTCTAGCCGGAGGGAGACTAGCCAGGCTAGCAACTAGCTACAGAGAAAGTCAAAGTTTTCTAAAGTTTTAATTCCCCACATTGCAAAGCCAGTCTGCGATCCTGGCACTGCAGCACGCGGGGTCCCCCACAGCGGGGTCCGGCCGGCTGCCACAAGGGAGGGTCCTCCTCCTTCAGGTTCTTGTCTGGGCTGCACGTCAGACAAAGCCGGGTGCACCCTGGGGTGCAACTGAGTGTGTCCGACACACTCGCAGCCTGGGCCACCACCACAACTAATTCACTGCACTTCGTCCCCGAGAGACCCCGTACCTGTTAGCAGTCACCACCCCGCCGCATCCTCCCCCAGCCCTAGACGGTAACTAACGCACCGCAGCCCTATAAGGTGGCCCGTCCCAGACATGTCACACGTGTGGAATCAGACATGTGTTTCCTTGTGGCTGGCTTCCTCCATGTAGCGTCGTTTCCAGAGTTCATCCGTGTTGCAGCGTGTGCCAGCACCTCACTCAATACCCTTTTCATCGCTGAGTAATATTCCACTGTGGGACTCATGTTTCATTTATGCACTCCTTAGTTGGACACTCGGGTTGTGTCCACCTTTGACTGTTATGAATGATGCTGCTCTGATATTCACTGCGAGTGTTTGTGTGGACACAGGTTTTTATTTCTCCTGGGGACGTCCCTAGGAGTAGAATCTGCTGGCTGTCACTAGGCCAGCTGTGCCATGACCGCTCCTTGGAGATGTCTCCACGGGCGCCAGGCCGCCCTTCCTCTGGGCTGACCCAGGACAACCTGTTGACTCCGGGCCACACCAGCCAGGACCCCTAACAGTTGGCTTTGGTGACTCTGAGAAGAAACAGCAGCTCCTTCTGATAGCAGTGCAAAGTTAACGTGCCACCGATCTGTGCTTTTGGTAGCTTTGTGCATTTCTGCAAAGTCACTTTCGTTTATTGAAAACTCCTCAGACCACCACATGGATGAGTCTGATCATAAGTTCATTTTAAAGGTGAGCAAACAGAGGGAATGTACTTTCCCACGTTTACCCAGGCGACTGGCGTCCGGAGAACCTGAAATCTCAGCTGCTGTGCGAATAGTGATCGCGGTACAGCCTGCAGAGTGCGTTGCTGACCCTGTGCCCCACGCCGCTATCCGCAAACCTCTGGGTGGATTAAATCTGTCTGCAGCAGCGGCCACGGCAGAGGGTAAAGGGAAACTGAGATAAATATCTGTGTTTTAGGAGCTTCCCCTCCAGAAGGACCTAAGGCTAAAGTATGTGTGGCCTCTGGAGAAACGGCTGCGTCCAGGTGTGTGCGCGGAAGTGAACCGGGGAAGGGAGCGTGGGCCAGCCGGACGCCGCGTCTGTGCACCGGGCTCTGTGAGGCTGAGAGGCGGGTGGCGAATGTGACGATGTGTGACCTGAGAAGTCGTCAGGACGTCTCCACTGGGTATTTTATTTTATTTCATTAAAGACAATGTGAGTGGAGTGTAAGATTCCAAAGGAACACATTGCTTTAAGCAAGGAGGGCTGAGATTTGCAACTCATCCCCCTAAACATCCTAGGAATTGTAAAAATGATGCGTCACCGTGTAGTTTCTCTTCTAGGCTGTCTCGGAAAACACAAACACGATGCGCCTCCTACACCTGTGCTCACCGCAGGGGACCGAGCCGGCCCAGCCCAAACCGCGTCACGAACACTCGTCATGCGATGCTGGTTGGCTTGATGACTCCTGATTTTATTTTATTTATTTATTTGAGACTCTGTCACCTGGGCTCGAGTGCAGTGGCATCGTCACAGCTCACTGCAGCCTCAAACTCCTGGGCTCAAGCCATCCTCCTGCCTCGGCCTCCCAAAGTGCTGGGATTACAGGCGGGAGCCCCTGCGCCCGGCCTGATTTTATCATGGAAGCGCGCGTTCTGGCGGACTGCGCTGGGAGCTCCCCGGGGGGCCCCGCACCTCCTTGCCTTTGAGTCCTCGCTTGGCCCCTGTGCTGCGTTTGGAGCAAGCTTGGGTGGAATGAGGAGAGTGGGGAGGAACCAGGAACTAGAACCGGACGAGGCTTCGACCTGCGTCTGAACCGGAGACCCCTGACTCGAGTTTCATGCCCTCTCAGGAAATGCAGTGTTTTTTTGGTAAGACACTGTGAATTCTCAAAGTCACCTCTTACAGGTTTTTTAACGCAAGCAGCCTGCGGTGGGCCGTGACTCAGGCTAAGGCAGGACTGGCTCTGCGGGTTCAGTGTCACCTGAGACAGGTTTCAACTTCTTTCCTCTTCCTGATAAGTGTCTTCCGGTCGAATCAGAACTTGGGAAATAAACCTTACAGCTCTGTGGACAACAGGACCACAGGTGTTTTTCCCTCTAGTAGCCTCTTTGTTATCTGTCAGAATTTTCTGTCGTGACCAGAGACTAGCCCCTGGGCCTCCTAAAATCGCCACCTGCCGGCCGTCGGTCTTTTAGAAACGCAAGGCTGATTATGAGCGTGTTTTCACCTGCAGTGTGTGTGCGCACGTGTGCACATGTGTGTAAATCACTGTACCAAAGGGGAAAGTCTAACTGTGGCAGGTGACGCCCTCCGCAATCGGACCCCCCTGCAGCGGGCGCGGTGCCTGGGCAGGTGGCCCTCAGACAACGCCAGCCCCTTCCCCAGCGCCGGGAGGCTGGACTCGATCTCATCCGCTGCCTCTCTGCTTGGTTCTGGTGAAGACATAACCGAATGGCACTTTCTGGGTGGCGGGCAGAGGGGACCTGTGAGTTCCCAGGGTCCCCCTCCTGTCACCCGCACCCAAGCCCAGCTCAGGGCCCACGCTGACCTCCAAGGGAAAGTTCGCTACTTAAACTTGCGAGGTCAAGGCTGGATAAAGTCTTTTGTTGGTTTTTTCGTGTTTTACTCATGGGGGAAGCGAGACTGATGTATAACAGACGAAGAGACTAGGAGTTCCTTAGTTCTAAAAACTACATCTTTTTTTCCTCTGCTCTCCTTAAAAACACGTGCTGACACCCAGCGCTGCTTGTGCTATAGATGTGGGGGGGAATGTGTTCGTTTCCTGTGGCTTCTGCAACGAGCTACCACCGACAGTGTCTCGGGACAGCCGAAGCATGGGCTCGCCGGTGTGGGCAGGGCCGGCTCCTTCCGAGGCCCCGGGGGAGAGCCTGCCCCGGCCTCCCGCCAGTGCCAGGCACCGCCCAGCGGTCCTGGTGTTCTGGGCTGTGGCTGTGTCACCGCAGTCCCTGCCTTTGTCACAGGGTGTCCTCCCACGTGTCCGTGTCTCTGTGTCAAGTTTCCTCATCCTGTAAGGACACCAGTCACTGCAGTAGGGCTCAGCCTCATCCGGCACGGCTGCAGCTCAACTCGGTGACGTCAGCAAGGACCAGGTTACCAAGTAAGGCCCCAGGTACTGGGGTTAGGCCATATATATACATATATATTGAGAAACAGTCTCACTCTGTCACCCCGGATAGAGTGCCATGGCACGTCATCATAGCTCACAGCAACCTCAAACTCCTGGCCTCAAGCAATCCTCCCACCTCGGCCTCCCAGAGTGCTGTGATTACAGGTGTGAGCCGCCGCGTCCGGCCCCTGGACATCTATTTTTAAGAGACGCAGTTCAGCCCACAGGAGGGAGTGGAGTCCGGCGGCCGGCTCCAGAGCATGGGGGTTTGCAGCGCACAGGGCAGTGCAGGGGAGAGCCAGGGAGGACCACGGAACTGTGCGTCCCAGCCCGGCCTTGTCCTCCCTTTGACCTGCCGCTGGCCTGGCCACACGCGGGGCTGTTTCACGTCCAGTTTGGAAATCTTTGGTTTGACCTAGTGAGGTTTCTTTGGACTCTGATAGAATCAACTTCTTGCAGAGAACCAGAGCCACGCCCTTCAGAGCGCGAGGACACCTGGCCTGGGTTTGGGACCGTGTGCCTGGCACATACCTGGACACGCTGGGCAGCTGTTTGTGAGGACCTCTGGGCGCTCTTTGCCCCGTAAATGTCGAGTGTGTATGGCCTGACCCCAGTCAGGAGCAGCATTTGAAAGGCAGCATTTCCTTAGGAAATGAGAGACATACCCACTTTACTGAAAGAGAATTTTGAAAGCCCTTTCAACGCCAAAGACCAGTGAATTCTGTCCCCTGATACCCCGTTCAGGCCACCACTCAGGGCCAGGGCACAGGACAAATGCTCGGCTTCCTCCAAGACCAGCCGGGTGAGGGGGGTGTGACCCGAGGAGAGTGGACGGGATGGGAAGGGCGCCACCTCCGTGTGGCCTCAGCGCTGACGGCTGTGACAGTGACAAGGGGGACGCACTGCGGTTTGAATAAACGTGTCACTCGGAGGCTGGGTCCGGTCAGCAGAGGCTGCGTCGGCCGAAGAAGTGCTTCAATTGCACGTGAACGAAAACTTTGCTTGAGTGAAAAAGCAAAGTGCAGGGTGGGGCGGTTTGAGTAAACCGCTTCATTTGTAGTGAGCAGCGAATCCCACCTATACTTAGAAATAGTTTTAAATCTACACGTACAATGGTGAAAATTATGGACGTCTGTCTTTTCGTGTTTTCCCCTAAAATTATCATGGATAGAGAAGCAAGTTCTGGCACAAGTCGGCTCCCGGGTAGTTAGGCTGATGGGAGGAGGACTGGCAGATAGTGTGAAGGAGCTGTCACTGCTCGAGGTGCGTGTAGACTCCTGCGGGCAGAGACCCGGTGTGGAGTCAGTGTGGACACACCTGGGCAGCGACGGCGTCAGGGGACCCGAGTGCCCAGGACCCGTCCTGTTGCATGTCCGAGCGCTCCCGACAGGAAGCTCCTGTTTCTTCACCTTGAAAATTACATCCCCTTGGACACATCATCTTGATTTTGTCTGTTTTGCTAGTAGACATTTTGCTTATCGGAAATGTTATTCATAAGGATATATTTTATATTCGTGGAATAACAACGGTATCAGGTCTCAAAAGCAAGCTTTTTCTTTGGGCAGAAATTAATCTTGAAATTTCCCAGGAGGACATGTGCTTCTGCGCACCGTTGTGCACCGCTGTAGAGAGATGTTTAATCGTCAGAGCGTCATCGATATTGAGAAGACAGAGAAAACGGAAGGATTGGGGGTCCTGGGTGTCACCGCCGTGCAGGTCCATCTGTGGCTGCTTCCGTGTCGGATAAGCAGAGTGGACTCTGTCTCGGTAGGGCGGAGTCTGCACCAGCCAGGGCAGAGGACGCAAAGTATCTCTTCCCGACTGTGCTGTCCCGACCTTTGAAACCAGCCTGGGGAGAGAGCAGGGAGGTGGCTGCCACTAAATTGTCACCCTCAGCTCACTTAAAGCAAAGTGATTGGTTTCAAATATCCAGCTTTCACTGCATCTGAAATACCATCATTTCCAAGACTCAGCGTGGTTTTACCTGCCACTAAGAAAAAAAAAACAGCTGCCAATTCTAGCTGGCAGACGTGATTGACTGATTGCGGTCAGAGAGGATTTATGAGCAGAAAAGTGAGAGTGATGTATAGAAAACAGAAGTGAGGCTGGGAAGCAGCCGGATTGGCTGCAGGGCAGCGTTTGCCTTATTTGAACACGGTTTGAGCGCTTGGCCCCTGCAGTTGGTGGAAACTCATTGACTGGTGCAAGAGTAAGTTGCCGTCTGTTTACGTGCAACCCGGGTACAGGGCACTAGTGTGTGCGGAGGGAGAAACCTTGAGGCCAAACTTGCAAGGAGGAAGCCTTGGGCTGAATTTAATTTAATACTCGTTACTTTGTAGTTGGTAAAGAATCTGATTTGATATTGGCCTAGCAGCTGCATGTAAAGTGAACATATAAGACACGAATTCACAGCTGATGAAAGACTGTCTGGAAACTTTTTCTGTTGCAAGTTTTACTCTCTTCTAAAGTTAAATAGGTAGACGTGAAAAATACGCATGTTAAGTGATCTTTGGCTCCCTCTGCTGAAACAGAAATGATCCATTTTAAACTATTTTCAAATAGCATAAAACAGAAAGGTCTTTTCAGCACTTGCAGGGTTTGAAGCACCGTGCTAGGTTTGCAGGATGGAAAGATTTGTAAGGCAAAGTCCTCTTCTCAGGAAAGTTTGCAGCGTAGTGGGGAGACAGATACACAAACGGGGTGTTTGTGACGGTTTCTGTAGTAGAGATGTGAGGATACGCAGGGCACAGAGTTGCTGGGAGCCCGGGAGTCCCGGGGCGGCTGAGGTCAGAGTCCCCAAGGCCAGGACCCTGCGTGGCTGGAGGATACAGAGGAGGTCAGAGTGAGGGACACCCCGCGGGGTGCGGCCCAGGCGCGCTAGGTGGCTGCTGCTGTTTGTCCTCCAGAAAAGGCTGCCAGTGTTTATCCCAATTCCCAGAAAGTCCCTGTGTCCCCGTGTCCTCAACAACACCAGATATCAGGGTTTTTTTCCAATTTTGTCAGTATGTTAAAAAGTCATTCTTTTTTCTTTATTGAAGTATACTTTACACATCATGCCTTTACTCCATTTTAAGTGTACAATTAAATGGTTTTTAGTGAATTTACCGAGGTGTACAGTTAATCACGTAAATCAGTTTTAGAGGAATTCCTTTCCCTTATTGAGACCCCTAATTCTGCTCCCCAAGTACTTTTCAAGCATATCCCACCCCTCCACAGTGTCCCCCACGTCGCTCAGACATGGGTTTACCCCCCACCCCCAAATCCCTAGTGAACACTCCCACCATTTGAGCACCGTAGTGTTAGTCAGTACCAATTTGATGACGAGTACAAATGGGGCCCATTCTTCGGGTCTTCTGTCACCTCACTTTGGATAATGGGTCTAAGCTTAATCCAGGATAATATAAGCGGTGCTAGCTCACTGTCGTTTCTTAAAATTGAGTAATATTCCATTGTAAACATATACCAAATTTTAACAATCCATTCACGAATTGACGGGCACTTGGGTTGTTTCCATGTCCTTGCAATAGTGAATTGTGCTGCCATAAACATCCGGGTGCAGATGTCTTTATAACAGAATGTCTTATGCTCTTTTGAGTATATGTTAAAAAAAAAAAGAAAATCATTCTTATTTTGCTTTGTATTTCTTCAAAAAAAAAGTCATTCTTATTTTGCTTCGTATTTCTTCAATTACTAGTGAGCTTGAACATTTTTACATTTTATTATCTACTATTAATAACTATTTTATGAAACTTTGCAGATCTCAGTCTGGGAAACACCAAGTTAGTTTATACAGAGGCCAACTGGCAACGTGAGCTTTGCTGACGTGTGTTGTCAAAGGACAGAATCACGACAGATTTGAAGATCGTAGGTGGCTTTTATCTGCCACCCTAGAGTGGGGGACACCGCGTTCTGACAAAGAGGGCGAATGCGCCCAGAGCCCGGCAGGGAAGGCTGGCTTTCCAGACGGAGGGAAGGAGAAACAACATGCTCAGGTGTCACTTTGGAGGGACTCTCAGGGTGAAGGTTGAAGCAGACAGGACTGCCTCGTGCAGCCAGGATGCCTGGTTGGAAATGTGGCTGTCCGCTGTCCCCTGATTCCCGCGAAGGTGGGAATCCTAACGATCCCAACAACCCAGTATTGTCCTGGCGGCGGGAGCCTCAGCAGGAGTGACTCCTCTGGGGGCTCTGCCGGGCCTGGTGCGGGAGCCCCGTCCAGACCAAGCTCCCGTCGATTTACTTAACAACCTGAAGGCAACTTCTTTCCCCTTCAATTCTATAAGTTAAATAATCAATGTCTCTTTTTATATGTGAGTAACACTAAACATTGATGAATTACGGAAACAATCTTGTAGACGTTGGTTGTTGGAGACCTCAACCGCTCATCCCCTCCTGTCTGGCTGGCAATGGGAGTGGAGACCCCTGGCAACACACACATGCGCACACACACTCACGTTCACACGTGTTCACACGCACACACATACGCACACGGACAAGCACACATGCTCACATGCACACAGCAGCACACACATGCTCATACATAGCAGTGCACAAACACATGCTCACATGCACACATACATGTGCACACACAACAGCACATACACATGCACAAACACATATGCACGCATGGAGCAGGGGCTTCCCCAGTGGGGTGTGCGGGGCCCTGCTGGTGTGAACTCAGAGGCTGGACTCCGCTCCGGAAGGCAACAGCCCACAGTGTGTAACTGAGTCACTCTAGGTCTGAGTCAGGCTTTAGGTTGACGTATTAGTCAAGACAGTTTTTGTTACAACTGGCAAACCCGACTCAAATAACGAAATCTGGGGCTTGGGGGTGACAGAGACAGAATTGACTGGCGTCCGCTGCAGACACAGTCCAGCTCAGGGCCCCAGACGAACTTGGGGACCTGCAGCTGCGTCTCTGCAACCCCAGGTCCCGCACCCCGGCTGTGCCTCTCTGGGCGGCAGCCACATCCTCTGCATGGCGTTCGAGGGGTGCACAGGGTGCAGGGGTGTGCGGGGCGCACAGGGGTGCGTGGCCGTGCCGCTGTCCCTCTTAGGGCAGCAGCCCCCAGAGTCTGCTGGAGCAAGGGAGGAGGACCCCCGGGAGTGGAGAGGGATAGCCGGGAGGACCCGCGCCGCAAGAGACAGCTGGAGCAGAGCTGGGGCTCCAGGGGCTGGGGCACGGGGGAGCTTCCCACCGTTTTTATTTCAGTTTCCGTTTCGTTTGGCAAACAAACAAGTAGCAGTTTCTACTTGCCAGGATGTTCTAAGCACTTTGTAAATGTTAACTTTAGTAATCCTCATTACAACCAGGTCAAGCAGTACTAGTAATTCCTCCCCTTATAGATAAGGAGACTGAGGCCCAGGGAAGCTCAGTGACTTGCCCGAGCTCACACAGCTGAAAGCGTCAAGCCAAGCCAGACGTGCACCTGCCGGGCCGGCTCCAGAGCGTGCGGCCCTCTCCGCAGAGGGAAGGAACATGCACGGAGGCTGTGCCCGTCTCCTGGCCCCGGGTACCGGCGCCTGGGAAATGAGAGGCTGGTCTGCAACTCTGTGTAAGGAAAAAATGCATGATAATTATTTTGCTCATAAAACACTTCATCCTAAGAAAGGGTTTTGTTGTGTTTTGTTCCTAGGGTGCTGAAACTAACAGAGGAGAATCTGAAAAAAAGAGAAACCTCAGCGAACTTTCCCAAGCGGCCTCGGAAGACAGCGACGTGTTCGGTAGGTGACCCGCGCCGGACAGCGTGGCCCCACGTGGCGACGCCATGTGTGCGCTCTCCTCCGGAGAAGCGTTTAATTTTATAATTGCGGGGTGATGTGTGCGTCTGCTCTCGTTAACAACGCAGGCCGTGTAGACACACGGTGGGTACAGCCCCTCCTGCGATCCCTCCTCCCCACGCGAGCCCCTGGCAGCTGCTCCTGTCTGATTTTGGTTTTTGTTTTTGATTTGCATGCCTTCTTTTCCACACAGACACCTGACGTTTCCTAGGGTTTTCCCTACTGCGTGGTACTGCTCTCATCATCTATTTGTCCATTTGTGCGTGGGCGTTAGAAGGTGCTCATAAAATAGTGCTCATAAAAAATAACCAGTGAGGACGTGGCCCTGCACTGGCGATGCAGAGGGCGCTGGGAAAGAGCTGGTCTCTGCAAAACTCTGCTTTTCTGTGTCGCCATCCTGGATGTAAATTGCCGTTACCTATTGCTCTGGTTTGAATGCGTCCCCAGATTCCACGTGTTGGAACCTTGATCCCAAATTCATACGTTGGCTGGAGGTGGGGCCTCTGGGAGGTAATTAGGATTGGATAAGATCATCAGAGCAGGGCCCCATCGTGGACTGGGGGCTTTCTAGTTGACGGAGCGATTCCTGAGCCGGCACACCTGTCACGACGCGGCAGGAGCCACGCAGGGGCTGGGGCTGTGCCCTCGGACTTCCAGCCTCCAGAACTGTGGGAAACAAATTAATTTATAAATTACACAGTCTCGGGAATTCAGCTGTAGCAGCAGAAAACAAACTACAACATACTGACGTTGACCTTTACTCCTGCGTCCCGTGAGCGGACGGCTGTGGTCCCATTTGATTTTTAGGCTGGCGAGGTGGGATCTGCTCTGTCTATCACCACCCCGAAGCTCAGTGACCTGCCCAAGACCGTTCCTTCTTTTGTCTACTTTCATCCTTCCTGAGCAATCGCACGTAATCACAAATATGCACTGCTCGTGCGGTCAGGAGACAGTGCCCAGAGTCATCCCCAGGCATCTGTAGCCGATGCTGGATTTGAGTCGAGTCAGAGGCAGGGGCGGTGCGAGGAGGCTGCAGGCTGACCGCGTCCTGCCTTCCTCTGGGTGAGTGAGGGCGGCGGACGCCCCTGCTTCCCTCCAGTCACGTGCGCAGCTGTCCCCAGCAGGGCAGGTGTGGGGGTCCCCGCCAAGCTCTGGGCGTCGGCTTCTGAGCTCGGTAACGTCCCATCCCTAATCCTCCCTGGAAGCCACAGAAACTCCGTGCGGAGGTGCAGGGCGCTGAGCAACAGGAAGCAAAACTAATCCTGGCTGTTAATCTCGATGGTGTAATCTCGGAGCATGCATACGAGAATTCTTTTTAAATTAGGATGTGCCATACACGTGTCACTCCAGATGACAGCAGCGGCTCCCGCCCACTTCACAGGAAGGTCTTTCCTTGACGGGAAAGTAAACTCCGTGAGCATGTTAGGAAACCCTGGCTTCTGTGTCCTGTGAGCACGCGAGCCGTGAGAGGCCAGGTGACGATAACCTGCGGGCTCCTGATGACCCTTTGATCCGTGCGTCGCAAGAATGGGCAAAGCACGTGAAGAAGTTTCCGAAAGCCGTCGTCCTAGCGGACAGTTTCTTAAGGACACACACCCAGGGTCTCTGTGAGTGTCAGAAAAACAGTGTTGTGCTCCAGCTGGTGAAAGAGTCCCGCGTGAAGACTGGATTGGAGGATTGAAGTGAGGTCTGTGGCCGGGGGTGACTCTCGCTCAGATGCCACGTGTGGCCCACACGGAGCTCACAGCCACCGCGGACGACAGGCCAGGCAGATTCCGCCACACGGTCGCGAAGGCGGAGCCGGTCCTTGACCGAGCAAGGCACCGAGACGCTTTGCTGACTTGCCGTTTCCTGGTGCCCATCCCTGGTACCGAAGCGTGGTTTTGGATCTAGGCAGACAACTCAGGAGAGCCCAGGTCCTCACCTCCTTCTGACGATTTCCCCTCGCAGTGCCGTGGTTCTGTTTCAGGACTGTTTTTCCTAGTCACACTAGGAGGCAGGGAACGCTTTAAGGCAGAGTGGCCTGGAGAGCCCCGTGTGGCGTGAGCTTCGGGGAGCCAGGTGTCATGTGGCCAACCGGGGCCGAGCCTTTCCGAACCACACGCTCCGCACCGCACACCCGACCCTCATGTGCAGGGCTCGCCGATCAGGGGCTGAGATGAGGCAGGTCATTCATTGAGACGAGCGAGGTCTTAGGTGTCCCTGCGTTGGAATGACAAAGGAAAGGAGCCACCGGGAGAGGGCACCACTGCTCCTGCGGAGTAGACGTCTCCCAGGCAGACGGGAAGGACGGGCACACCCCGAGTTGCCCCTGCGCTGGCTCCTCCACAGGTGTCGGAGATAAAAGTCCAGCCCTCCCGCCTCCGCGCGGCGCGTCAAGGGCTAAGTCCCCGCGTTGTTGCAGGCAGGGCAAGATCCTGTTCAAAGTCACGAGGAAAACATCCACTGGTTCATCGCTCAGACAATGCGGACAGAACTGCCTGTGACTAACGCTTAGGCTTGCGTACTTGCAGGTGTGCGTCTGTTTACTCTTCTTCATTTCACGAAGCCGGAGTTAGCTCACGGTGAGAAAACACACGTGGAAACGGTAAAATCTAAATAAAATTGTGACGTCTAGAGCGAGTAAAGCAAGGCCATAAATACGTCAGCCACGTAACAATTGCCACGGCGAAACGCCCAGCCGCCTACACGGAGGGGAGACGCGCCCGGTTAGCAGTCCTCCTGTCGCACGGCGGGCCGTGCAGCCCCACCCCTGTGAGCCGTGCGACTTTGGCAAGTTGCTCACCTTTTCGTGTCTTGCTTTCCTCATATGTCAGTCATACCGAGAATTTTTCTTTGTTTAAATTTTTATCACAGATGAGTCCCACGGTAGCCAGCGACATCGAGGTATTTTTATAGCAAAGGTGGTGATTGGTTTCATATGCGATTTCTTGTGTTAATAATAAACTTCAGTGAAAGTCAAGGATGCAACATGAATCTTGGGCACTGAAATCCAGGCCACGCAGGCCACGGGCAGGAGTCCTCCCTACCCGGCTGGTGAGCTGTGCTGGGCTTGGGCTGCCCCAGCCGGGCCACGCCCTAGAAGCCAGGGGGATGGCTTGGGCAGGGGTGGACCGGCAAGGCCTGTGAAACCAAGATGCTGCTCAGCCACACTTGGAAAACACTGTCGGCCTCGGTCCGAAATTTCCCCTCAGAACTCAGGCAGCTTTCAAAACCTCGCTACATTTTTGTTTAAACTCTGTTTCCAAGAAACTTCCATGGGGACATCATCTTGCTAGAAGCTACTTTCAAGTAATACATGCATTTAATGGATCCTGGCTAGTAACCGAAGCTGGAAAACTATTAACAGTTAAGGAGCCGTCATTTCTGACGTCAAATTCTGTTTTGGCCCCGCGGGCCCAGGAGCTGAGGGGCTGTCCGGCACGTTCCGAGGGGCGGCCTTCATCTGTCCCCTGTCAGATGCAGCCAGTGTCCTTAGAGATCACTGCCGCACCAGCTCCTCGTGATTCCAGCTTCGATGTGCTGCTAATTGTGATTCTGCTGCTGCCTGTGGCCTGTTACTCATATCCACACAAAGCGCTAGATAATCAATTTTGTGTCAGAATTTCTCTGGAGTGGGTACAAATCATAGAAATAAAATCACAATTAGAGAACTTGAAGAAATATGAGAAACCGTCCTGTCTGACCCCTCATTGGATACTGAGCGTGTGGCAGCCGGGACCGTTGAGACAGATGCCCAAAGGCTCGAGGGCTGTGGCCACAGAGGCAGGATTGGCACCCGGAGCCTGTCCCCGAGGACCCCTGGGGGACAGGGCAGTTCTCAGTCTGTGTTTGACAGATTTGCTGAAACAGTCAGACACTGTCACATGTATTACTCCTCTGTGCGTTTGAGTCTGTGGTCCTCAGTCCCCCAGCCGCAGACCAGTACCCGTCCGTGGCCTGTTAGGAACCGGGCCATGTATCCCTGCCTGAGCTCCGCCTCCTGTCAGGTGAGTTGCAACGTCAGATTCTCCTAGGAGCAGGAACCCTACTGTAAACTGCGCATGGGGGATCAGGGTTGCGGCTCCTTATGGGAATCCAACGCCTGGTGATCTGAGGTGGAGCTGAGGCGGTGATGCTAGCTCTGGGGAGCAGCTGCAAATACAGATTATCATCAGCAGAGAGGTCTGACTGCACAATGAATGTAATGCGCTTGAATCATCCCGAAACCATTCCCTTCCCTCCCCGGTCCGTGAGAAAATTGTCTTCCATGAACCCGGCCCCTGGTGCACAGAGGTTGGGGACTGCCGCTTTAAGTGAACGCTCGTGATACTTTGTATCATCGAGAACCCACGAACACCTTTGGGGAGCTGCAGGGCCTGGTCGCAGTACCGAGGCCGGCCTCCAGGGGGCGCCTTCCTCCCCATGGTGGAGCAGATTCGTTTTGGGCCAAGCCCTGCTTCTCAGAGTCCAGCCCTGGACTCACGCGGTGGTCAGCAGTCAGTGCTCTCGGCTCTACTCCGCAGCGTCTGCCGTGGGCTGGTGGACAAACCTGGCGGCTCCTGGGAGTTACTCTGTCGCTTTGGCGAGGCCGTACTGCCTAGTGGTTAGAGCGTGGGCGCGGGACCTCTGGGCGAGGCGCCCGGCTCCTGTGTCTCAGCCCCTGTGTAGACGGGGCGCCACGGTGCTGCACGGTGGGTTGCTGGGGGGATTCAGCGGCGTCAAAGAAAAATTGCACCGGCGGAGCTGAACAGGCAAGAGGACCGTTGCAGTGGGGCAAGGGGGCGGATCCACTCTGCAGACACAAAACGCGGAAGGTCCGTGAGCACCGGGCGAGCTGTGGGAGGGTCAGTGCCATGGGCCACCTGTGTTTGGTAATTGGCGCTCGTTGGAGTCAGGGCCCTGCCCGCCCACAGAGCCGGGAGCCGGGGCCCTGCCTGCCCTGACGTTCATGTCGAAGCCCTGGCTGCCGGGTGTCCTCGAGGAAGACGGTCCTGGCTGCAAACTGGCAGGAGGCCGGGCTGGGACAAGAGGGGTGTCTCAAGGGGCAGAGGAGGGACTTGCCAGGACGAGCTTTCTGAAGACAAGGGGGGGGGGCCGAGCGTCAGGGGGAACCCGTCCGAAGGCTGGCACAGTCATGGTGCCTCGTGAGGCTGCCGGACAGCGGTCAGCGTGGGCTCTAGAGCGGAGCCTGGCGCCTGCACCCCCTGTGAGCCCCGCGGACGCTGGGCCGGGGGCAGGACGGCCGCCACGGTGGGTTCCGGGGCTTTGCAGATGCAGGCCTGGGCTCACGGGGTCGCAGATACCTGGAACTGCAATGCCGGTGGCCTCACTGAAGGCCGAGGTGCTGTTGGGGACGCACTCCAGTGCCACCTGCCCTGGACACGTGTGGGGAGGGAGGGGCTGGCTGGGGAGACTGACCCACGCCCACCCCGCAGCTCCCGGCTCTGACCCCTGAACTTTCATTAACCGGGTTCCGATCCCCTCTGACTTCCTCAGCTGACTGACAGCTCAACCTGACACCTTCCGGCGTGACCCGGTGACAGGTGTTGGCAGCCGCAGCACGAGTGCGAATCCGGGCCTTTTGAAACTGCCGGGAAGGGATGGTAAAAATAAAAAGAAGAAATTTTTTGGCACCTACGAAGATGAGTCCCGCGTAAAACGTGGTCTGGCTGCGATGGGAGGCATGTCAGCTGTAAAGTGCTGAGAACATCTGTAACAAGAGGAGTCAGGCTGGGCTGGACTCCCGGGGACGGGTGCAGTCAGCGTGGTCAGCAGTGTTGACGTTTTCATGTCCAAATAAAAGAAAGGGAACACGCGATGACGGCCCCGCCACGCTGAGGTCCCCGTCAGTCGGTCTCCGTGAGGAAGGGCTTTATCTGAGAGTCTGTGCGATTCTGAATAAGACCACGGGCTTCCACGAGAGAGGGTCTTTGGACAGTTTTCGTGGCTCTGCCGTGGACGCAGGGACGCCCCAGCTCCCTGGCTGGTGTTCCGGGCCCTTCACCGGCTCACCCGTGTGGTTTTCTGTCCTGCGGCTGTCTTGGCCTCCCAGGCAGGGCGTGGGCAGCTGGTTACATGCCAGCCTCTGCCTCCCCCAGGCGGCCACGCTCTGCCTTCCCAGCAAGTCTCTCTGTGGTGGCCAGCGGGAGGGCAGACTGGTAAACAATGTCCTGCCCCCGTGCAGACAGGACAGGACAGTGCAGACCCCAAGCTCCCTCCCCTCCTGCTCAGTCCCCTCCCCAGACGCTCCCTCTGCCGCCTCTGCTCCGGCCCTCTAGCTTGCGTGGGGGTCACAGAGATGGAGGTTCCTGCAGGGCCCAACATCCGCCTCAGGTTATCCTTGATGAGTGACGGGCACAGAAATGCACCTGCAAACCCAAAGGACGTCCCCACGGAAGGCGCTCGGGCTGCCCAGCCTGGGTCCCACCAGGTTGGTCACAGGTCAGCAGAGCTTTGTGCTTCTCCACCTCTCAGAGGCCCCGGGAACAGCACGGCTTTGCCGGGGGCCACCGCTGGGGTGGGTGTGTCCTGCCGCACTAGGACAGCGAGTGTCCTGCCCGTCCCACCTCCCGGCTGGCAGAACTCTGCCTTCCCTTCGCAGCCCCTGCTGGAGGCACAGAGAGCAGTTTTAGGAGGGGACCAACCAAGCCCAGAGTCATGTTGGGGGGCCTCGCAGAGAGGAGGCTCCACTTGCTGTAAATTCCCTTCCACAGTGAATTAAGATGGTTCTTAATTAATTTAAGATTTTATTATCAGTGTTTAAAGTGTGCTGTTCTCTTGAATTTTTTCCCTTCAATTGTATAGTATTTAGCCATATCACTGTCCAAAGAAATTTTTGTGGGTCTTGAATCCCATCTGTCATATTTCAGTAGAAAAATGTTGTCCGAGTGTATAAACATGCACCTTACAAATTAACTTCTATAATGCAAATGACTAATATGTTGTTGGAAATACATTGACAAAAGAGTTTTAGAGGAGTTTTTTTTTTTTTTTGGTTTTGAGGGATTTTTTTGTTTGTTTCCAGTTTTATTGATGCATAAAAATTTTGTAATTTATAATTTTTCACCTATGTTATCAAACTTCCTATATGCACAATAAGTGTTGGCAGCAGGTGAGTGATCAGAGTCGGCAGCGGCAGGCGGCTGGCCGGGGTGTCAGGCGTCCGGGCTCCAAACCCGGGCCTTGGCCCTGACCTGGGAAGCATCCCAGCATCTTAGCCAGGTTCTCCTCTGCCCCCGTGAAGGCAGGCGTCCCCGCAGGGAGAGTTTGTCCCTCAAGAACACTAATCTCTGAGCAAGAACCGTAAGAATGGTCGCCGTGTACAGCAGCCTGCCCTGAGACAGGCGTTCCCCGAATAGGCCTGGCTCAGGTCTGGCTGTCTTCGGAGACCTCTCAAAATTGTGTGAAGCTCAAAGTGACGTGTGGTTTTATTTGTTTAGTGCCTGAGTGGAGGGAAGCAAGGAGGGAGAGACCCACGCCTTTGCCTTCATGCAAAGTGCTGGGTCTGGCTGTCGGGGCCCGTCCTGTTCCCCTTCTCGGGGTCTGGGGGCAGCTGTGCCTCCATGGAGCTGCAGGGACTCGTGTGAGGACTGGGCAGAGGAAGGACTTCATCCTTCTTCTTTTTAAAATCCCAGCACCTACCCTAAAACCTTAATTATCCCAACCAAGCCTCTAGAACCGCTGGGTTTGCGGAAATGCCTGCGTTTGCGAAGTCGCCGGGAGTGTCCACAAAGACACTTGGAGCAGTCGCTGGTGTTGAAACGCCTTCAAAACGAGCTGATTCCGTGTGACGCCTCGCTGTGTGCATCAGGGCTTGTCTGAAAACAACACAAGCAAAGCACCACCTTATTTAACGGAAGAATGGATGTTTTACCCTGAAAGACAGCGGCCCCTCCACAGATGCAGAAAACAATGGCTGAGTTGAAGGAAGGAAACCAAGCCCGTTCACAGTCCGTGCGTTCCAGACGGGCCGAGCGGTGGCAGGTGGCACCAGCCATGTCGCACGCGCCTCCTGGGCCGGTGGGTGGCATCTGAGGATGCAGGTTCCGGAGTGTTTCCTCCTACGCGGCCCCGCCTTGGTGTATATCACTCTGCAGGGGCCGTTTCCTCCCCGGGTGTGCGGCGTTGGGGGACCTGGTCCCCGCTGGGCAGGACAGGACTCTGGCCCACCCGCGCGGCCTGTCCTGCCCCAGCCCAGCAACTCGTGTCTCCGTTGCTGCTGGTTTTCGCTGGGGCGCAGGGACTAGATCCGCCGCATCTGTCCTAACCAGCAACATGCGGTGGGGACACGCAGGGCCCTGCCCGGCCGGGCGGGGGGTCCACAGCGGGCCCACCCAGAAGGCTCGCTGTGCCCGACTGCCGGGCCCCGCAAAGGAAGGGCGTCGTTACTTTTCACAGCCCGCTCACGTATGTGATGCCTAATCATACACACTCTTACCTCTAAGTATGGGCACATGTGCATGTCACTTACCGTGCCCTCCAGATATTCTGATGCTCACCCTCCTGAAATATGGACTCGATTATCTGAAGAAAACAGTAGAAGAGTGGGGAGGAGAAGGGGGTGAGGGTGTGGTGCTGGCTGAGGGGTGGCGAATGGGAATTTGTGTTTGACTTGCTTTGGGTCCATGTCTGGAAATGAGGCGTGTTGTCCCCGTTTCTTTGCTAAGAGCACTGACCACTGACTGTACCAAGGACCACCTCTCCCATCACAGGGGTCCAAGCCCACCAGCCCACCTGGACCATCTTGGGAGCCCCAGCGGGTCCCCAAGTCCCTCCTGATCCATCCGTCCGTTCTCCACGTGAGCTGAGCGCGGGGTCCCTGCTCAGAGCGCCCAGCCTCGCCCAGGCCTCTCTGACCGCGTCCCGTGCACACTCATCCCACCTTCCCAACCTCCCCCAGCCTCCTGGTTGCTGCCCCCTTTTGCAGATGCTAAAGGCAGTTCAACGAGGCATCTCCAGAGCAGGTGGACGAGTTCTGGGCACAGGGGGGCAGGTTGGGAGAACGCAGCATCCACAGGCACAGTGGCCCCAGGGGCCGTATGTGACGTGAGAGGGCCCTGTGGCGTGGACAGGAGGGGCTCGGGGCTCGGGCCTGGCGTTCCTGGGTCAACAGAGCACTTCCCATAGGGGCCACAAGTCCCAGGACCAGGTGACGGCCCAGCAGGGCCCATTCCAGGCGGAAGCGTGGGTGGGAGTGGATGCGGGTCAGGGGTCCTCCCACTGGGGGCACCAGGCAGTCACAGCCACCTGCGCTCAGAGCCGGTGCCCCTGTGCACTCACCCCTGACTGGCCCCGGCCTTCGAAAATAAAATGTGCTGCTTAGGGTCACTCGGGGTCATCGGCGCCACAATGGGACAGCTGAGAGGGTTCTGGAACAAAGAGGGCATGCAAGCCTTACAGTGGCACAAATAGCAGATGTGATGGGCTCTGGCCAGCGCGATGGCCGCACGGCCCGGCCTGAGACCCGGGAGGCTCAGGGTCCTCCTTGCTCACGGGCGTCAGCCCCAGGCTTGGATGCCTTTGTCTTACCGCCGGGACATTCTTGGACCGCCGCCTTTAAAGCGCCTGTATTTGGTTTCCCGAGAAAGAGTTACCGTTTCAGATTTGCACCTCGCAGCCTGCATGGCCCGTCAGACTTGGGAGCTCCAGTGTGTGGCCTGGGGTGACCTTGGCTCCTCCCGCTCCTGCTGGACCAACTGAGGCAGGACCCCCTCAAGAGGCACCATCTCTAGTAGAGCAGCACCCACTCACATGTACCCACACACACCCACACATGCTCACACATACCCACGCTCACCCACACGAACCCATATGCACCCACACATACCCACACGCACCCACATGCATCCACATGCACTCACACGCCTTTACATGCATCCGCATACTCACACATCCACACACACCCACACATACCCACACACACCCACATGCACTCACACGCCTTTACACGCATCCGCATACTCACACATCCACACACACCCACACGTGCTCACATGCACCCGCATGCACTAACACGTGCCCACGTGTGCTCACACACACCCACATGTGCCTGCATGTGCTCACATGCATTCACATGCACCCACACACACTCATGCACCCCCATATGTGCTCACACACCCCCACATGCACTCACACACACCCACGTGCACCCACATGCCCCCCCACGTGCTCACAGACACCCACGTGCCCCCACACACGCACCCACACACACTCACGCACCCAGACGGGGCCTGCAGAGGTGGCAGACGTGCGGGACACTGGGCAGGAGCCCGGGGAGGGCGGAGTGGACCTAGAACCTGAGGGACAATCACAAGAGGGATTCGAACCCCAAACCAGGAGTCTCATCTTGCCTGGCCGCGGGCGAGCACGGAAGGCCCTGAGCACAACTCCCGGGGGACAGGCCACAGCGTGCAGCGAGGCGGCCCAACGTCCAGGAGGCGGCTGTGGGGCCGGCACGGGGGAGTCGGGAGCCAGGAGAGAGGCCACCGGCTCACGGGGTGGCAGGTGGCTGTAGGAGCTGGGGGTCCAGGGCCAGTGCGGCTGCCCTTGCCACGCAGAGCCACCCTCGCCGGACCTGGCCTGGCAGAGCAACAGGCTGCTGTCTACCCCGTCAGTCCCAGCAGGTCCCTGGAATCGGCCCTGGGCCAGTGCAGCGCTGGGCACGGCAGCGTCCACAGCTGCCGGGGAACGGGCTCCTCTCCTGCGACTTCTCACGCCGGTGGTCACGGGTGGGGACGTGAATGCTGAAGTCGCTGCTCTGAGCATTGGATGGCATGGGGCGCATCGCTGGGCATTTGCAGGTCAGCCCAGTGCCGGCCCTGACGGTGGGGGAGGTGGTCAGCTGGAAGAGCTCACAGCCCCCACGAGAGGGGGGGATTTGCGCGGTTCGGGGAGGAGGTGGGCAGCCAGGAATCAAAGATGCAGAGACAGGGACACGGTGATGTGGTAGGGGGTGGGGGTCTGGGCGGAGTGGCTGGGTAGAGTTGCTGGGACCAATCTGATGGGGCCCTGACAGCTGGCGGGCTGAGCACGGCATCCCTGCCCTGGGTGTGGCACGTGAGTGGCGTGCCACACAGTAAACCGACAGAGATGGTCCGCTGCCCTTTCCCACGCGCTGTGGGTCCGTGAGGAGGCTTCTACCCATCCCACCGCGACACCAAGCAGTGACTCGGTCCATTGGAGCGTGTGCTATTCACGGAGATTAAAAGCGTTATCCCAATAAAGCCGTTTCTAGTGATCACATTTTACACCCTGCATTGGGCGTTTGTGAGACCCAGGCCCAAGGGGCCTGGCCACCCCTCCAGACCTGCTGCGCCCGTCCCCACAGGAGCACTGCAGAGACACCCCCCGGACAGAACCGCCCGAGAGACAGCGTCGCCGAATTACATCTGTAGAGACCACAGTAACCAGGGCCCCTTGGAAGTGACCCCAGGCTTACAGGAATCGGTGCCTAATTGTCCCTGTGACACAAATAGAAAATGTTACAGTGAGATTCAAAGAGAGCAATTTTATTTCAGTTTTGAAGACCTGCTGTATAAATTCATTTTCATGACATTGAAATGTCAAGTTTCCATAATACTTACGGTAATTTATTCAAGATTCAGGCAACAAAAGGTAAAAATGGATCCTTATCAGTGCCTCTTGTGATTAAGTTAGAATTCTCACGAACAAACCTTAAGAAGTACCTGGCTGCACTAGAGGTGTTGGTAGGAAGTGTTTGACATCAGCCCAACTCGATGCAAATGTTGCCTGATTATTTGGGTCATGATGGATCATCTCAAAATGTTTTCCAAAAGAGGGGGAAACACTTTAAAAATATTAATGTGCGTTCTTTACTAAAACGGTATGTACTAGAAGTGGGGACGGCAGCAGATACATCAGCGCGTCTCCCTGGGGCGGTTTACACACCAGGTCTTGGACCGTCTTCCTCATTGCCGTTTATCTGATCGTGGCGTCACCTTCTCTCAATCTGGAAAGCCCTGCGTTATTGCATGAGCGTTTTTTAAGTATCGTACCTAGTATTTCTTCACTTGAAGAGTTCGGGTTTTTCTTCTCCTTAAAAAGCAGCAACTAACACTAGCTGGTACTCGGCTGGCACCGCGCAGGCACTTCCTTGACGCCGGAGCGCGGTCTCTGAGAAGCTGCCATTGTGCGAGGCACATCGCGCCGCGCTGGACATTGACACCATTGTTCCTGGGCAGCCAGGGACAGTAAGTGCCACAGATCTGCAACTGTCCCCAAGAAAAGACCTAAAAATAACTCTCGTTTTCTGAAAGGCCGGATCGTAAATGTATCCGTTATTTTCTACGTTGTAAGCCGTGGGCCATGCCCGTTCCTGCAAAACAGAGTAATTATAAATGGCTACAGTTTCTCACTAGTTTTTTGGGCTACAAATGGCGAAAGTTTCTCTGAACATTTACAAGATAATGTGAATGTTTTTAGAATTGTGAAAGTTAGGCTTGACATGACATTTTGCCTGAGAGCCAGGGTGCCAATCAAACCGAGTGCAACTGGACTCGTGTTTCCTCTCCATTCCGTGAGGGCGGGTGCCCGAGCACGGTGCCCAGTGCCAAGGGCCTCATCCGTATGGAGACGAGGGACACGGTTTTTGTAACACGTGCCTTTGGCTGAGAGGATGAGAGGGCACACCACCTTCTGCACACCTGGTTTAACTTGGAACCGTTGTAGGAACATGTTGGATGTGCATATTCAGCAGCAGATCTCCAGAAAGGCCGTAGTGGGCGGTGTCGTTTCCACTTTACTGTGAACTCTCGGGTTTTCTTCACGGCTGCACTGGACAGCTCCAGGTTTGGCGTGTTTCTTACGATGCTGTGATGACTGGTGATCTCACCGCTTTTTGCTGGTTGCAAATGGATAATCCAGGCTCTGTTGCAATATTCTCATCTGGGTTCCAGCAAGGCTTTTATTGATCATTCTTCCCAAATAATCTTGTGTTTGGTTATTTAGCAAACTTTTAGAATCAGAAGGAAAGAAAAAAAAGAAAGATAACAAGAGAAGCTTCTAAAATTCAGTTCTTAAAGAAGTATGAGCCACCCTTGCATGTCAAGGCAGATGCAATCATTCACGTAACTGTGATTCTGTATAAGTGATTAAAGTCGTCAATGATCAGAGCAATTTGCCAGCTCCAAGAACAGTGCAAATAAAGTGCAGGCGCCGTTCGTATGAAGGCAGACCAGCGACCCCAGCAGCACGACCCTCCCTAACCCAGCGGTCCTGGGCGCTGCGAGTGTCACCCGTAGGAGACAGTGCAGGTGCCTCACCTTCACCTCTGTGCTTCCTTCCTGTCCCCTTTTCTCCTCTGGCTTCTACTTCCCTGACGGGAGGTCACTAGCCCAGTTCCTCCTTCCCACGACTTTGTTCACAGCTCCCTCCTCCCACCCACCACCCCAGCCCAGGTCCCGCAGGGGGCACAGAGATGGCCCCGACCACCTTCTGCAAACGTGCCGCCTTCTCTCCCACCTTTGTGTTACACCAAGATGTGGGGCTGTGAGGGGCCTGTGGGGGGTGGGGGTGTCTGGGAGGCTGGGGGCTGTCAAGGTCGGGGTGCTGCAGGAGGCTGCAGGGTCCCACAGCGGGGCTGAGGGGCCTTGGGGTCTGGGGGCCACGGGAGGCATGCATTCGGGTTTCTGTGGCTGCGTAACAAATCACCACACATGTAACCACCTGAAACAACACCCACTATGAGCTCAGATCCTGCTGGGTGGAGTCCGGGGCTCGACGGCCATCCCTACTCAAGGTCTCTGGGGTGGTTCTAAAGGGGCCAGCGGGCCTGGGTGCTCCTCCCAGAGGCTCCGGTAAGGAGTCCACTTCCGAGCTCATCGGGCTGTCGGCAGAATTCCACCCGGGGTGGCCACAGGAGCAAGAGCCCTCTTCCTTGCTGGTGCCAGTGGGGGTCACTGTCAGCTCTCCCGGGTCACGCTCTGGCCCCTGTGCCTGTTCCTACCATCCTCACACCTGCCGTGGCCCGGAATCCTTCCCGCCCGGAATCCTTCCTGCCTGGAATCTCACTGACATCTGCTTCTGCTACCCACAGAGAAAACGCTGCCTTCGAAAGGGTCCTGTGGTTAGGTCCGATGTCCCTGATAGTCTTTGTTTTGTCCCGTTATGTGACAGTCATGAGAAATACCTCGTCATGGTCAGGCGCTACCTCACTCAAAGGGGGAGGGGAGTTACACCAGGACGACGGCTGTTGGGATTATTCTTAGAGTTGTGCCTGACGCAAGGCACTGCACGAACACTGGAGGGGCGGGAGGACGGACAGATGGTGGGTGCATGGCGGCTGGGTGAGAGGTGGGTGGGTGTGTGGGTGGTGGATGGGAGGTGGGCGGGTCGGAGGTGGGTGGGTAGATGGTAGCTGGGTGGATGGGTAAGGGGCAGATGCGTGGAGGAATGGATATGTGGACGGGTGGGTAGAAGGTGGAAAATGGATCTTACGCCCGTGAACAAGGTGTTCCCAGGCTACTTTCATAAGTATCATAATAACAGCAGCAACCACAAAAGCCCCCGCTGAGCATTCCCCGCACGGGCCCAGGCCGCTGTCCGACACGTACGCGAGCCCTCGTCCGAGCAGAACCGTGAGGCAGCTCCGACCGTGCCGCCGGCCTCGCAGATGAGGCCACCTGGCCTCAGAGAGATTAAGCTATGTGTCAAGATCACACGGCAGGGGATGGCACCAAGAACCCAAGTCAGCTCTGTGTAACGCCAGACCTTTGGTCTAAGCATCCGAATTCCGCTTAATTCAACTAGTGTCTGTTGAGCCCCGTTGTGTAGAATCGGCCAAGGGCTAGGAAAACGGTTCCCACTCCCTCGCTGCCGCTGAAGAGCGATTTGTAGCGGTGGCTGTGACGCCACCTTCCAGGAGGACGTCTTTCGGCGCTCCGGGTCTGTTCACTGTCAGCAAAGTCACCGTGAGGATACGGGGGGTGCACATGGAACAGAACTGTATGGATATTGGCTCTTTTATAAAAAGCCGCATATCTCGACACCAGCCGTGCGGGGAGCCAGGCGTGCAGCCTCAGCCCCTGGAGCGACGGAGAGTCTGGTTCAGTGGGTGTGGCCCACGGTGGTCACCGCCAGGCGTGGCCGAGTGGAGAGGACCCGGTTCCCATCCTGCGCACACCAGCTGCCTCTCCTGTGACCCCTTCCCCGCGGGGGGAGGGTTCCAGGGCTGAGCTATTTAGAGCAAATAAAAACTATATGTTCCGGGCACACAAAGGAGGCATTTGTGTCAGACGGGTGGGTTGATAAGACTCATTTGTGGAAAAGTATTAAAGAAATCTCTGCGGGTAGCCTGGGCGGCGGCCACATGCCTCTCATAGATGCAGAATTTCTGCCATAGCAAGTCCACGGCCGCACCATGGGCCTTTTTGTTTCTTTTGCCCTCCTGGGTGACCCTGAGCACAGGGTGCCAGTGACACGAGCACTCCACAAACAAGGAGAGTCCTCTTCGGTCCTGGCCCACACTTCCAAATTCCATGGCTCTCTGCAAGCGCCCAGCCTCCTGAAGGCCCAGTGGGACCCCAGCGCCCCTCCTTCCACCCGGCAACACACCTGTCGCCACTGTCCTATCCCCAGGTTTCTGTCCAGAGACTGAGCACTGACAGTCCGCGGGGCCCCACCTGCATTCACCTGCTGGACAGGAGCTGAGCGCTTGGCAAATGCCCCAGGTCTCACCGTGCAGAGCCCGCAGGCCCCCGTCCGCCTGGGCAAGGTCACCTGCAGGCACACTCTGCGGCCAGTGCGCGGCCCGTCCAAGGCGGCCGAGTGGGGCAGGTGCCCAGGAGCGCTGACCCGGAACCCGTCAGAGCCGGCGGGGCTGAGCCGTCAGCCGCCACCACGAGGAAAGGGGCTGATGGTCCGCAAACAGAGCCCGGAGTGTTCTTCCTTCTGTGGCTTCTGTAAACTGGGACAAGATGTCCTACCACCGGATTGTGTGTACCAGCACACCAAGCATGAGGACCTCACTTATAGAAAAGAGACCTGAAAACTGCGCTGAAATAGCAGACCTGTCTCACGCCGCCCGCACGAATGAGGAGCCGGCTGGCCTCGGGTCTGAACAAATGCAGCAGCCTCTGCCTCCTTCCCTTGGCTGTCCCTGACGTTTTCCTGACACCTGTGCTCGTGGGGGACTGGGGACCGTGCCTGCAGGAGGGAGCTGAGGTCCCGAGTGGCTGACGGGGCAGGCGCTGGCCGTGCGGGAGCCCTGAGCGGGCCGGGCCAGCAGTGCGCAGGGCTGAGGGCTGTGCTGTCTGCCAAGTGGCTTAGGTGAAAATCCTGCCATGGCTCTAAAGCATCTGCCCAGCAACGGAGGCAAATTGAGAATGGCAATTTAGAAAGACACTTGAGGAAAATTGTATTGTCTTGTTTCAGTTTAGTGTTGGGAGTTTTTATGTGGCTTTTCTTGGGCTGTGGGAAACAGTGTCACCTTCTCTTGATTTTTTAAAAAACAGGATCTCTTTTGCAGTGGCTAAGGTGTTGGACAACGTGTCTTTCGTTCTTAGAGCAGTCTCCGTGTTGCTTAAGAGTTTATTGACTCTAAAGGACGGTGTCCTGGCCTCAGGGTCCTGCCTTTGCCTGCTCTGAGGGACTGAGACCCGGGTGGCACGTTCTCATTCTGCAGTGACAGCTGGCCCCGTAGGAGAAGGCTTAAAATGGGGTCAGGTGTGATCATCTAGACTGTACCGTGGTCTGGACGGGCTCAGTCGCCTTGAAGATACTGCCTGATGAAAAGGAATAGAAGAAATGCATAAATTTAAAAAGCATGAATTCAGAAACACCAAATCAAAAACCAAATCGTTAAAAATTTTCTCTGTTTTGTGGATTCCACAATAATAGTTTCCTTAATCTGTTCCATGCTGCCATTGTGGGTTAGCACCTAAGGATTACTTTGAACAGTTATGGGAAATAACACGTTCTGGTGTGTTTGGACATGTGGATTTATTTTTGGAAAATGCCTCCCTAACGTGACTGTGCGTTCAGAAACAGTCCTTCAGCTGTTCGTGTGACAGGCCCCCGTGGCCCTGCCGTCGCGCATGTGGGATGGACGCTCCATGGCGGTGTGAGGCCTCCCGCGGCCCGTGGAGGACTGCCCTGTTCGGTCTTCTCCGCGAGGTCCCTGTTGGACAGTGCCCGGTCCGAGGATCAGGCGTGGCAGCAGGATGGCAGGTACAGAAAGTGAAGGGCGAGACGGCAACGTGCCCACCAACCGCCCGCGAACCCGACCGTGGCCTGAGCCTCCGGGACGCTGGTTTCCAGCTGCTCGGATTTTAACTTTATGAATCCCAAAACGTCCGTAGGCAATCGCCTGGACTCTAGGCCCTGAAAAGACAACCAGGAAGTGCATTTGGGGTGGGCTCCTGGGACCCCCGAGATTGTGTCTGGGCACCCGCTAAAAGGAAGCCCGTGTTCGTGAGTCAGAATGTTCTAGATCCTGGGTGAGAGGTCCTTGTGGTCAGGGCAGACCAGTCAGCTCAGGTCCACTGTGGCCTTGTGTGTGGGTACGTGGTCGTTTTATGGGAACATAAAATACTCACAACTAAACAAAACTGTGCTCTGGGCCGTAACCCTAACCAGATGTGCCACCAAAAACAATGGTTTTCAAAAGCAAGGTAAAAACGTGGAGAAAAGCAGGGAGTCTGTTATCACAGAGATGTCGCAAAATGAATAAACTGATGTCACCTGACAAAGTATCTGGTGGATGTCATGTAGGAAAATACACATACAGAAAAATGGTGACCACAGTCTCTCTGTGGGGTTTCCAGTGGTCTGTGGCACAATGAGAATTGTGAGTCCAAAGTCTTGCAGCGGGTTTGGAATTTTTGCAAAGGGCTGAGGAGTTGGATGAGAGTGTCAGAGCTGTTGGAGATCTGGGGTTTCCTGACACTCCCCCCAGCCTTGCCCCTGCCCGGGAGGTGCCAGCCGGCTGCTGACCACAGCCTCGGGCAGGCCTGGGGCGGCCCGTGCGGACAGAGGCATCCTCTTTGCAGACAGGCTGAAAGTGACCCTGTAATGTAACTTTTAGGAATCTAAATGCATTCCATGGCCCTTTATCCTGAGACAATGCCCTTCCTATCCCGTCGATTCCAAAATTCTTTCTTACATGGAATTATAGTGCTAGTACATGGCAGTTATTTCTTTTTTCTTAATGTCTTAGCTGGCAAAATAAAAACTGGGATTCCCGAGGTGGGCAACAGAAAGGCCCACCGTTTTTACCCCTAATGTTTACTACCCTACTGGTCCCTGAAGTCTGGGATTCCCCGTTTACACGGGGACCATGTGCATAAATTAAAGCAGCCAGCGGTGGTTCACAGCAGGCAAGGCTGAAACTCGCGTCTTTATAGCGTATCATTGGGGAAACCTCCAGGTACTTGAGCAGTGATCATTTTCATGGTTTCCTGTCTCATGTAAGATCTGTCTGGCTGTGGATGTGAAATTTTATTAAACTTCCCTAGTGAAATTATATTTGGATGATCTCTTAGGTCTAATGTTGCGAGATCTCTAATCGCAGGGGAAAACGTTGAATTCATTATGGTGAAAGGTGGACGGTATCACACCTTGTCTGTGGACGTGCTGTGTGCTCTAGTGAAATCGATGGTGTGACTTGCATTCATGGGGAAGATGGTGTCTGCACTGAGTTTTATTGTGGTTTGCTGAGCAATCCATCGTGCTCTGGATTACTAAATAAATGCTTTGCGTTCCTGCTGGCCTGCAAACCTCTGGCTGTTGGACACAGTTGCAAACCCAGAAGGAGCAGCCTGCCAGTCTGTGTAGCCCCGGAGCGCCGGTGTTGCCTCCCGCCTGGCCAGACGTGTTCCCAGCGCCGCGCGCTCCCTAGAGGGGCGCAGACCAGACCCCACTCACGGAGCAGCGATGGGCTCCTCACACGCTCCGAAGTCACAGAGGCGTTCCCCGTAGTCACACGCACTGCGCGTGTCAGGGAGCAGGACGCGTAACCGCGCCCACGCAGTGCCGCGGTTAAAAGGGTGAACACGAGTTATTTGGAGAATGAACGGATGCTGCCCGCCGCTCCGCCGCCTGCCACAGTAAGGCAGAGTCGGGCCCACCCCTGTGCGTTCTGATCATTGGGTCTGGGGTGTGCTCAGGAACCTGGGTTTTTTCCTCACACGCACGTGGTTTTGATGAAGGTTTATGACTCCCACAGACGCAGTGGGACAGCACACAAGACATATGCTCTAGGTGAAAAAATAACATGTAAATGTGCAACAGCATTCATTGACATCACAATTTTATTGGAGACGATCTTGTATGAATATTTGATTCCTGTCGTTTTCTGGTTGTTGCAAGATGACGGGTAAGTGACAGTTCTCTAAACAAGCATGGAGTCATCACACTGTAGCCGCCAAGTTGTTACAAGGTAACGCTTGAGCAGACCGATCCTCAGAGTTACCATACCATGTCCAGGACTCCCGGACTCACTGTGTCTGGTGTTCAACGGTCATTGTGAATTCGGCCCAGGACAGCGATGTTGTAAACTGTGACTCGGTGGCCGTGCTTGCAGTTGTCCAGGGCACTGGGTCCACTGAGCGCATTCGGGGCCTCTGTGGCTGCAGGCGGTGGCCCTGGCTGGCTTTTGGCTAGGACAGGTGTCTGAGAAAGGCTGTTGAACTTCCCCAGTGAAGTTATATTTGGACGGTCCCTCGGGCTGGTGGAGTCTCCACCTCCCCTGGTCAGCCCCTCCGTTCGGCAGCTGCAGTCCGGATGCTTCGGCCGCAGCGATCCGCAGTTGGAGTGCACCGGGGCACAGTGAGCCGCAGTCAAGGGAGTTTGGGCTGGGGAAGGAGCCGCTGGGCAGCACCCGCACCTGGGGCCGGGCTTGCCGATGCTTCCAGCGCGTAGACAGGGAGCACTGGCCCGGAGTTAGCAAATTCCTTCGTCGGTCCCCACCTCGCTTCTCTGAGCCTCAGTTTTCTCGTTTGAATAAGGGCTAATACAGCCGCCTGCTTTGTAGGGCTGTGAGAACCCGCATCTAGCAAAGCCCTTTCCGTAGCTCTCCGTGGATGGCGGCGTTTATGAGCGGGTCGCTGATAGAAGCCTCGGGACATCTGAGATGTTCCAAGGACTGAACTGTGCCTTTCCGTCTGAAATACGCAAATGGACGCGCGGCCTGGCTCGGGGACCTGCTCAGGGACGTCGGCCAGGCAGAGGGTGGGCTGAGGTCACCCCGGGTCCTCCGGCCCCCACCTCAGCCCCACCCCGAGACCCGGTCCACAGCTCTGTCGAGATGCATTTCTCTGCTCTCCACGCCCTTTGGTTCGTCCCAAACAGACGGCAGGGCTCACGGGGACGAAGGGACTTGTCGGAGTCGGCACCTCAAGTCCAGATGGATAAATTGGGATTTGGAGTTCACGAAGGGTTGGAGCCGGAAAGTTAAATTTTTTATTCTGGTAGTTCGGAGCCATGCTGAATGGTTATGTTTAGAATATTACAAAACCTTCCGCATGGCCGGAAAGACTTACATTATACAACTGAAATTGCTGTAATTTCTAGAGTCCTTTGCACTATGGGTGTAGAGACTTCGGGGACGTAGGGGAAATTCTCACTTTAAAATAAATACATAAAAGACAATTTGGCAGCAATTATGCCAAATCTAAGTTCTTCTAGCAAAGAAAGTGGGGGGCTTCGGTCTATTTCCTTGTGGAGTACGTTCCGGTAAATATCAACATCTTCTGTTAGCAAACCACAAACGCTGAGCGTCCACTGTGCCCTGGAAGTTGGTGACAAATACGCGTGGTCCTCGGCCCTCCGAGGGGGTCGTCTCACTGGAGAGACAGATGAGCAAATGTGAAACAATTTAGAGAAAACTAAGGAGCCACTCCACGGAGCTGATGACCGGGACTCCGCGTTATGTGGGTCATTATAGCGATGACATTGAGGGTGTGGTGTTGTTTTTTTTTTTTTTTTTTTTTTTAGAGAAGTTTTCCTGCATTTGTAGAATTTGATCAATAATACAGAAAATATTAGAATTGCATATTCTGGTAAAATTCGGTCTGCATCTTTCCCTGATTGTGTGATGAATGCTCTGCTCTATACGTATAATATAAATAAAAAGTCTGCATTGGGCTTTAATCCGATTGAAGGCGGTATTAGTGGATGCGTCTAAACTGCACTTGTCCCTACCAAAAAATGCTGCACATCCACAGATTCAGACTGCTCGCCATACTTCTTATGTGTTGGGAGAAGCTACTTTTGGGACACAAATGCCCTTCTCTGTGCCTCACAAATAACTGTATTCAGGGACACAAAGCCCAACTGTTGTAAAAATATTAGTATTCAGATGCTCTTGTGTTTTGTCAATGCATTTAATTATGTACAACGCAGCTATTGTTTTCCTCTCACATTTGCACTAATTTATATTAGCTAGAGAATAAAAAGCACAGCCACAAAACCAGACTCTAGTTATTTGTTGCTCTTGCAACCTATAAATAAGCATTGCGTCCCTGCGAGAACTACAGCTTCGTACCGACCGGTGGTCTTCAGGTAGCTTTTTTCGACCACCACAGTGCGGTGATGTGTTTAGTGAACATGCTGTAAATCTTAGTGTTCTCGCGTAGTCGAACAGACCAGCGGTCATGGAAGAATGACACCACCAAAGACTCCCACCCCGGCCTGCCCCGTCTTCCCTGCACTTGTCCTGGATCCGGGACCTGGTTCTCGGGCGCAGGGCAGGGCCGGATCGGACACGCCGTCAGCTGAGTGCACCCTGCTAGTGCGTGAATAGGACCAGGGTGACCTGGGCTCCGCTGTTTGTGTTTTACTTTGTCATCAGCAAACGTCCATAATGTACGTGGGGAGTGAGTAAATCTGCCTCGGAATGCAAGCTCTGTATCGCTGCATGGCAAATGTCGCTGATGGGGCGGTTTCTGAGCCTTTGTGATTTTGAGGAAAGAAATCAACAGGATGGGAGCCTGTTTCTTACGTGGCCTGTGTGTGTGGAAGTGAGTGCTGTGCGTACACGAAATTCCACACACGTATGTGCCCAAAGGAAAGTGGCCCCCGGCCCTCCTCACGTGCCGCTGTCCCCAGGATGGCGTCCTGCCGCTACACGGCCCCCACGGGACGTTGGTGTCAAAGGAGCCCGTGTGACTGCGCGTTTTCAGACAAATCCAAAAAAGGCAGATCCTTTCAATCAGACACGGCAAGCCTGAGAAACATGGAGAGAGAAAGAAAACACATTAGAGTCAAGTCCTGGTGATGGTTTAAAACTGGAAGGTGCTTTTCACGTGCGCTGTTTTATTTTCAGCGTCCCCAAGGTCGTGGCCTGGGCGGCGCGTGGGCTGTTGTCTTGGCTCAGTGCACAGGTCTAGTAACGCACAGGCGATTGCATGTGATCTAAAGTTTTTACCAGAGTTGCTGATTAGTATGCGGAAGATCTGTTTCCAGTTCTGATGATGCTCTGCCTGTGTGTGTGTGTGTGTGTATGTGTGCGTGCATGTCTGTGCACATGTATATGTGCTCTGTCTGCATGTGTGTGCATGTGTGTGCATGTGTGTACGTGTGTGCGCGCATGTGTATGAGTGCTCTGCCTGTGTGTGTGTTTGTGCATGTCTGTGCACATGTGGATATGTGCTCTGCCTGCATGTGTGTGCATGTGTGTACGTGTGTGTGTGCATGTGTGCGTGCACATGAGTGAGTGAGTCTACACTTAACCCGTGTGGCGAATGCTTCTGCCCTGCCCGCCCGAGAGCGTTGTGAAGAGCGAGTGTGGTGGTCCACCGTGAGGCCTCTCCACGGAGTCACCTTCCGAGTTGCTGGGACCAACCTTTTCACAAGTGTGAACGTTGGAGAACACTCTCCTAGGGCATAAAATTCTTCCAAACGTTTAACAACTCAACATCCTGCTCTGCCCTATCCACAGTCTGCTCTCAGCCAGCAGGGCTCCCCCTGCTCCCCAAACCCTGTATCCCCCAGGTCCCTTTCACAGCCCAGGATGCTGTCACCCACCAGCCTCCCTGACCCCAGCACAGCGGCTGCCCAGCTGTCCAGCCGCGCCCCGAGCTGATCCCTGCCCAGGCCCTGCAGTGGGGCCTTCCTCCTGCTAGAAGCACTCCCACACCCTCAAGTCCTCACAAGGCCCAGACTTGTCACCTCATCCAGATGTCACCTCCTCAAGGGCCTTCCTGATGACCTCAGCCCGCTCTGTCTTCTTTGTGTCATTGCGCCATAGAAAATTACACATTGTATCTGTCTCCTGTGGCTGCTGAAACAAACTGCCACACGCCGGGTGGCTTAAAACAATGGGAATTTATTCTTTCACCTTTGTAGAGTCCAGAAATCCCAAATCAAGATGTCTTTGGGGCCATGCGCCCTCTGAAGGCTCTAGGGGAGAACCTGTCTGTGTCTCTGACCTTCTGGTGGTGCCAGGGGTCCTTGGTGCTCCGTAGCTTGTAGATGTGTCACTCCAGTCTCCACCTCCAGCACATTTGACCCTGTGCACCTGCGTCTCTGTGCCCAGACCTCCCTCTTCTTACAAGAATACCAGTCACTGGGTTAGGGCTCACCCTATTACAGCACGACCTTCTTCTAGGAGGGCTCACGGGACTGAGTGTACTCAACACAATAACTGATGGATGGATGGTTGAGTGGGTGGATGGTTGAGTGGGTGGATGGATAGATTAGTAGATGGGTGGATGGGTGGATGGATGGATAAGTGGGTGGATGGATTAGTGGATGGGTGGATGGATGAGTGG